>OMLB01055508.1:0-12716 GCA_900302555.1 Myripristis jacobus
AACACAACTGATGGTCCCAACCCCGTTGATAAAGCAAGAAATTCCACTAATTAACCCTGGTAAGGCACACCTGTGAAGCGAAAACCATTTCAGGTGACTACCTCTTGAAGCTCATGGAGAGAATGCCAAGAGTGTGCAAAGCAGTAATCAGAGCAAAGGGTGGCTATTTTGAAGAAACTAGAATATAAAACATGTTTTCAGTTATTTCACCTTTTTTTGTTAAGTACATAACTCCACATGTGTTCATTCATAGTTTTGATGCCTTCAGTGAGAATCTACAATGTAAATAGTCATGAAAATAAAGAAAACGCATTGAATGAGAAGGTGTGTCCAAACTTTTGGCCTGTACTGTACATCATGTCGACGTCTCAGGTGTGTAACAAGGTTAGTTGTGCTGCCTGTGTACTTTACAGCAGCACAGCACATTTTGCAAATTGCAGTTGATTTGTCAAGTTGTGAGTCTCTCATGTAAAATCTGTAGTGTTTCCAGACTTTTGATTTGTAGTTCGCTTGTGTGTGTTGTTCGGCCTCAGCCTTCTCAACACCGAGTTAAACCATGCTGCTCTGCAGCAGTCGGCATCTGCTCTGTAACATAAGGTAATGTAAGAGAAATAGTCTATAATATCAAATTACTGAATTGGTCATGTTTCTAAATAAATGCATAGAACATCTAATAATCAAATGGATTGGATTTTATCGATGCAAAGATGCAAAAACGATGCAAAAACGTTGCATCTCGATTTGATCCCAAAATTCTATCTATTCACGGCTGCTCTACCAATGCACTCACATTGTGCCCCCGCGTATCTGTGTATTGACATGAATTGGTTAATCTTCCTATCCCTAGTTCCTCCAGTTTCTGAGATACTTTAAATGCAGAAGAACAACAACAACATCAATTAGGTTCCAGCACCACATGCTTGGGTCTCCAAAGTAAGCTTTTGCTTGAACCAAATAAAACAAACTGGAGGGAAAACTATATCTTAAGCCAGCATCTGCTGTGCAGGGTGGAGAACATGTCCATGCGCCTGGAGGAAGTGAATGAGAGGGAGCATTCCATGAAGGCCTCTCTGCAGACAGTGGACCTCCGCCTTGCTCAGCTGGAAGACTTCTCTACCCGGATGATGAATGCTTTGGAGAAGCTGGTGGGAATTGACAAAGCCGAGCTAGTCCGGACTCACTCTGGGGGATCTTCCATCTGTGAAGCAAGCGCACTGATCCGCCGCAGCAGCGTCAACAGCGCTGACGGATACAGCATCTACCGCTACCACCTAGATACTGACGAACGGCAGTCTGTGTCTGGAGATCTGGAGGCTGGCAACAGGAAAGCCCAGCTCAGCAAGGAGAGACAAGGAAGCATCAGCGAGGGTATTCCTATATCAGGTATGATAAGACATGACAAGATGTAACGAGACATGACACAAGCCAGTACATGACACAACAAAATGATTAACATGACAAGACATCCATATTGGGGAGTAGTCCTGCTACAAGTGGTGATGTTACTAGCTTAACTACATTTTTCAGTACTAAGATAATAGCTGAGCTATTTTTGAAAAAACACAGCTTTTTTGAGAATCAAAACTCAGTCTGACTCAGCCATTTTCTCATCTTGACTTTCTGATAAAATCAAACATGTTATCAGAAGTCTTTAGTCTTGGCTCATGCAAATAGTCAAGTTCAGTGATATGAGTGGTGTCAGCAACTAATAGGAGTGCGCTCTCCAGCAGCAAACAGGGAGCAACAAAATGGGAAGGTGTCATGTCATAGAAATTATGTTTTGTTTTGTTAGGATTTGTTCTTGTGTCATGTCTCGTGACTTCCTGTTTTATTTTGAAGTCCCACTCTCCTCTTGTGTTCGGTCACTTGCCCTTCCCCTTCTGTGTTTCCCTATGGTCTGATTGTCTGCCACACCCTGATTGTTTCCACCTGTTCCCCATTACCTTGTGTGTGTGCATATATACCCTGCGTTCCAAATCGCATACTTATACTTTTTACTTTTAGTATGTTCTGCAGCTGCCCTTACAAAGTATGTAGTTGAGTATGAAATATGCATGCAAATGCATATTATTGGGACACACTACATACATCGTCCCTGAAGTCCGCCCCTCTTGCTCACTTCCGCCACCATCCGTAGCGGCAAATTTGAATGTTGTTGTCAAAATGCCGGTGCTGTTTCATACTGCGCTGTGTCTGTCATATTTCTGATCTCCTGTCTTCCTGTTGCTTCTGCTGTCACTGAGTGAGTTTTGTGCAATATGTGTGTTTTGTTGTTGTCCGTATGTGGGCGTGGCTTGTACACGCAACTCAGTCAGTGCAACGTAACGTCCGCTGCGCATAGGATTGTGGGTCAGAATGGCCAGAGCAGCATGCTGAAATCCATACTGTGAAATCTGACCGGATGTAGTAGAACATCCTGGTTCTGACATACTATGTATTGGGACATACTAAATATTTTTTTCCCTACTAAATAGTCTGGTAGTATGAGTATTGGAACGCAGGGATAGTCTGCGTTTCCCTTTGTCTTGTACCAGTTCATTCTGCTTTGTCCTGTTTGGTCCTGCCTTCGTTCTTGCTTCATGTCAAGTCAAGTCACGTCAAGTCACGTCACGTCAGGTTTTGTATTTCCTTTGCTACTTGGTTTTGTCATAGTTAAGTTTCATGTTTCTTTGATACTTTGTCTTGCCTTTGTTTCTAGTTATTCCTCGTTAAGAGTGATTTTCTGTTGCTACTTTTGTTTTAGTGAATTTGAGTTGTTACTTTTATTAACCCTCCTACTATGTTCACATTTTTGAACATCTTTTATGTTTGGGGTCAGTTTGACCCCTGCAGTTTAAACTTCCACACAATTATTAGAACTAAAATTGTTATCAAAGTTTATGTGTCAGGTACTTGATGTTTCTTTGTTGATTACCTAAATAGCCTTTTAAATAAAACATAACTCCCCCTCACCCCCACTTATACATCCAGTATTCCTATTACGCGACAATGGAAAAATATGCAAATCACCATAAAATCTCACTGATTGATCTGAAATTGGAAAGAAATATTAATTCTTGGTGTTTTAATGGCTTTATATTATTTCTAAGTACAGATTTTTGTTATTTATAATCAATGCGTTACAAAGTGTGAACAGGACATTGAAAGCATATCATCATGTCAATTTCATTTTTACCCGGCAGTGCCCATTACATTAGGAACACTCATCAAATATGAAGCAAAAAAAATTATGTTAATCATTCATTTAGAGACGTTAAACATTGGCTGGGGTCAAATTGACCCCAAACATAATAGGAGGGTTAAAAGACTATATATTGAAACTCTTGTCTGGAGTCGTGTGATTGGGTTCAATCCTCGTGTACAAGTTCTGACAGAAGGTAGTAAACATGGTGGGATTCCAGGGAGGTGCAAGAACATGAACAAGTCTTGGAGAACAAATTGCGCATGTGTGTTCAAGTCTGTGTGTAACACTGCTGAAGGCTCCCCCCATCCTCCAGCTGTCACGTTGCTGCAAGGCCAAATGCTGCAAGTCCATTTAATGGACATGGACTATCTCATAACATTAATTCTGTTTGAAATTGCTTGACTAGGAGAAGAGTACAGAGACTCTTTGGGTGATGTGCACTTTAAATAAATTGAGGCTTAAATTAAATTTGACTATAAAGAGCTATCTTAAATTATTCCCCCCGTCAGTAAGCTGTAAAGGTAGAAATCTGCCCTTTCATTTATAATTTCATTAAATCAATTCCAATTTCATTCATTCATTCTGTTGGCAATAACTTGCTAGCTTCACTTACCCATTCATTCATGCATTCAGTATTTATTTTAATTGTAAATATGTATATATGCATATTAATTCCGTATTTTAATCCTTATTCATCAAATGAGTTCATTTTCTAGATGGTAGTTCAATAAATATTCACATTTAGAGCAAGTCATCTGTTGTTCTTATCATCTTAAAGGTGATGTAATCATTGTCTTTGTTCAAAGATCTCATTGTGCTAGTATTTAACTTATAGTTTAATTTATAGATAGTCTTGCCACAAATAAAACATGTTTATTTACAACTTATACACATGATGAGAAAAATGTGCCGTATGTTTACAGGTGATGGGAGCACTATCATCAAGGAGTATGGCTTGACAGTGGAGGCTGTGGGACAAAAAGACCATATTCATTCCACCTCCAGCGTTGACATCCTGATATCCTCTTGTGACCCAGACCAGAAAACCTCTCCAGCAGAAGAAACCTCCCCAGATTCAGCTGAACCTATCCCTGTCACGATGGGTGATGTCCTGGAAAAAGTAAAGGCTGAGGAGAAAACAAAACTGGATGCAGCTGTTTCATACCCCCTTGAGGGGTCAAAAATCATGCATTATTTACCCTCACCCAATCTCAGTGGCTCTCCATCATCTAACCGGAGGTCCATGAGTGGTATCATGTGCAACTCCACAGATGGAGAAAAAGAGAAGAACTGTGTAACCGACTTTACCACAGCAGCCACCCTCTCAGAGTACCTTTCACCCTTTGGCCAGGTGCCCAAAGTGTCTGTGTCCAGTGAGAACATACCCAAAGCCAGTGAAGGTGACCAGGAAGTTAAAGGGGAAATACCTAAACTGTCGGCTGGGGAACACAAAGTAGAAAAGACAGACAGGAAACAGTGTAAGGGGGGTGAGGAGGCACTGCAAGACTCAGAACATTTGGTGGTGGCCGAGGACAGGGTGTACCCGGCGCTCAGGTCCAAGAGCCTGAACACCAACCCTCGGAAGGTGAAGAAGAAGAAGGAAAGTCAGGAGAAACATCTTTCAGCTGGTAGTGTCAAAGACCTGGTGGCAGCGTTTGATGGCCCTGGGGAAAAGGATGGTGGAGAATCCAGGACAGGTTCCAAACACAGTGCTGCCTGTTAATGTTGGATGGCTCGTGTTTGCTGGGTTAGGTTTGGTTTGTTATGGTATATCATTTATCTTTTATTTGCTTATTACACAGGGCAGTATCTGCATATTAAGCAGAACATGCCAAAGTCAGTACCACCAGTGGAAATGTCACTTTGTTTGTTTATTATTATTATTGTTGTTATTATTATTATTGTTGTTGTTATTATTAACAACAATAATAATAATTTATGCATTTTCAGCTTGTTGCAAACATATGGAAAATAGACAGTAAAGAAGGTTAAAATAAAATGCAGTAAAGAAGATCATCAGTTTATAAAAATGAATGACTTCGAAATCAGATCAGTGTTGTTTTTATATTTATTTTATTTAACCAGAGTAAGCCCTCTACAGGAAGGGGCAGAGCCGTAGAGATGATCACCATGTTCTATCACATGGTGGTGGCCAGTGCACTCTTTTCTGCAGTGTGCTGGGGGGGCAAAAACACCAAGCGATTGGACAAGCTGATCAAAAAAGCAGGGTCATTGCTGGGCAGGAGACTGGAACCGCTAAGATCTGTGGTGGAGAGGGGCACACTGAACAAACGAAAGCTATAATGGACAATAGCAGACACCCTCTCCACAGCCTCCTGGAGCAACGAGGAACAGTTGCAGCGATCGGCTCCTCTCACTGCGCTGCAGAACTGAACGATTCAGGAGATCCTTTCCACAACAATAGTGAGTGAGTGTGTGAATTCAGTCACACACTCACTCACACACACATCACACATATACCCTCTGTCACAACTGGACTGAACAATAGAGTGGGCAGTTTTAATGTGAACTTTGTATTTTGCTATTTTGCACTTATTTTTAACTTATTTTATCCTGTGTCTATCTCAATACCTCTTGTCTTGAATGAGTCTTGAATGAGCTACTGGATATTTGAATTTCCCCTCGGGGATGAATAATGTTTTATCTATCTATCTATCTATCTATCTATCTATCTATCTATCTATCTATCTATCTATCTATCTATCTATCTATCTATCTATCTAAGTCTCACTAACATATAAATTCTCTTTTGCAAGAGAGACCTGGCCAAGACAGTAGCATATCAATATAAATTGGCACTACACATATCACACCCAAAACATACTCTCAGAAAAGTAAAAAAAAAAACAAAAAAACAAAACAAAACAAAACAAAAAAAACGTTTAATATTAGTTTCTGATGGTATAGATATACCAACACCTTAGTCACAGTCATATCCCCTGTAGATTGTGTTTCCTTCCTCAGTGAATTCTTTGCAAACTTTAGGCACCGATAATAAGCACAGTGAAGAAGAGCAAAGGCTACAGCTTATAGTATTACATAATATACCGTATGAGTACATAGATAGGAAGAAAACATACCAAGAATGCACTTGAAGGTAAATAAAAGCCATTGTGTATGTCTAAAGGCCAAAGACATGATTTAATTGGGCTAGCGTCATTGTCTCAGTGTAAGGTTAAAAAAGTTAGTTAAAAAAAAAAAAAAAGATTCACAGACAGGGGAAGCCTATGTCAGTGTGAAGGCTTGAAGACTTTCTTCCAGTTATTGATAGGAGATTGTTGACCTTCCAGTCAACCCTCCAGAACAAGCTGACTTTCAAGTTGACCTTTAGAGTCACATAGCAACAATGTAGCAATAGCAAAACAGCAGATAGCTAAACTAAATGGAGAATTTGACAGCATGTATTTTAGTATTTCCATCTCCTTTAGCTGTGTTAACATGAATATTATCTCCTCTTCTGTCCAGAAAAAAAAGGTTCAGCCTTAGCATTCGCAGCCGTAATACATACCTCTTTGGCTGTGTGACATCCTGTGGTCAAATACCTGTCGGGTGGAACTTCTAACCTTTGGAGCATGCACAGAATGCCGAGACCAGTTGTTGGCCAGTTGAAGCATTACAATCAATTTACTTTAGTAAACTGATTTCAAATTACATTTACATGTGTCAGTCTGACTCGATGACAAAATGGACTTGGTATCAATCACACTAAAGGCTCATTTTACTCCCTTTACAATATGTCCATTTCAAACACTGCAACCATCACCGCCCACAAACTTCCATGCCTCCTTTATGTTGGCATAAATGTTAAGCAATAAATTCACTAGAGGGCAGCTAAGAGTCAAAAGTTTCTGTTGACAGCAAACATGGTGGCTGTGGAACAGTTTGTAATAATGGACCTGCTGAGTCAAAAGCTTAGGCAATGGTGTGAATGGCGATAGTCTGTGAGGTCATTAAATACATCACCATAGGAGGACGGACAATTCTTTTCTGTAATATTATCAATGAGAGAAATTTCTTCTTCATGTATCACTCATAGACAGGTTTCTCTTGAACTATTGGCTGCACTGCCCCAAAGATTTCCAGAGGTGCTACTCCGTTTTCTGCATAAGCTTCTTGAAGACATGCACAAATAGGGACAAAATGAACGCAGAGTATGGACAGATGGCTCCGTCCGTATCTGTATTTAACATTGAGCATAAATGAGCCTTAACATGTTTACATGACATTTGAAAAAGTCAATTTGTTGTGTTAGTCCATATAAAACCAAACTTTTAAAATACATGTAAACCCACTGACAGTTTAAGAGCAATCAGCCACTCAAAAATATCACTATGACAAATCTAACATGCATAAGCATTGTGTATAACATTTATATAATATTATCAAAATTATTTTTTAAACTAGTGTTTCAATATGAGGGAGAAAAGAGAACTGACACTCAATCTGGGCATTTTAATTATCTCTGTTTGTTCAGTCTGCAGAAGTTGTAGTTCTTTAGTCTGTAGAAGCAAAGACTTCATCGGAGGTCCATAACAGGGTCTTATGTTATCAGGAAGATATAACTCTTATTTTTCCATTGTGCAAGCCATAATGTTTCAATTAGCATTTGTGTGAGCAAATCAGTTGTTGGTTTTTGCTGGTTCCAACTGAGCAGAATGCCCTTATTTGCTGTGGGAAATATAATTTGTAAGTGAAATGCATTTTTAACATGATGCACCTCTTTAGTTTTTTCATGTTTGTCAAATATGATGTTTGTATGTTTTGTATTTATGTACCTATGTTGTCATCTCTGTCTTTGTTGTCATTTGTTGTGAGGTGGCTGATCAAGTTTCCCCCATGGGGATTAATACAGTTGTCAATAAATCAATTAATTGTGGGCCGGCTGCCATGACAGCATGCTTTGTTTACACACGCACAGTCTACTTTTTTGGGTAGCCACCACCAAAGCTCAGATTATGGCGGCATTCCTCACATCTCAGTTGTTGTGGTACAAAAAAGACACTGCTTTGCTGGACATTGCTACAGAGCAAAAGACCAGGTCATATTGAATATTCTTTTCTGGAGACTACCCTGCCCATCAAGAAGAAGCAGACCACTCACATTTCCAGATGTTCTGAGCAGGGATACAGGACTGACTGTGAATGAACTTGGTGTGGCAATGAACAACAGAGACCAGTGGAAGCAGCGCGTATCACAGATCTCGAGGACACTCGAACGATGATGATGATGATGATGATTTTTGACACACTCCCTTGTGTACCCTTTGGGCAAATTGAATCGTAGGCAACTGGACTTGTATTTGTCTTAGGAAGATGTTTCGCCTCTTATCCAAGGGGCTTCATCAGTTCATGCACATCGGTCTTTCTAGTCCGCACTAGTCTGATCAAGACAGTGGAGTAAGGTCCAGGTATTTAACCTCTGTGGGAGTGTCCACCAAAATGCCAGTGGGTGTGTTCATGAAGGCACTGGTTTCACTTGACCATTGTTGTGGTCTCATGTGAACGACAGTCGTTAGGTGCTGGTTTCACTTGACCATTGTTGTGGTCTGGTGAACGACAGTCGTTAGAGTCAAGTGAAACCCTGGTGAACGATGACCGTTGAGAGTCGATGCCCAGAACGATGACCTGGATAAATGAGAATATCCATAGACAGATCCCTTGTGTACCCTTCATCAGTTATGTAGACACAGACTGTGTGACACAGCACTCATTGCACTGCATTTATATAACAGGCCATTACTGATGTTGGATATTTTGTGATGTTATTTTCCCCTTGTAGCTATTGCTGTTACTACCTTTTCACTGTTTGCTTAATTCTTTACCAAATAAAATTGGACTTTGAACTTGCAACTGGTATTAATAGTTCTAGTGAAACACTATATATCATTAGTTGATTACAAATAAGAGTGTGACACAAAATTGGAACCGTGCACATTTAGAAAAAAATACTAAAAACTACTAAATAAAAGCCAAAAGTTGATTTTTTTTTAACCAAAAATACTACATCATTCACAAGAAAATGAAACTTGAAACCATTGCCATGAATGGCCACATACAATAACCAGTGAAGTATCTTTGATATGAAGTTAATCATGGCGGTGACATGTTGAATTATGCAGCTGTCACGTCTTGTCTAGTTATCTAACACAAACAGTGTTGGTATCGGTGCTATTATATTCATTAATTAAATAATTTAAATTGATTAATCTGTGCAGAAGCAGGACCAGGAGGGAGTAGCTGTCTGCCTTTAGTCCACATTCAACCATCGTGATTGCATTTCCAGCAAGACAACACATATACCAACTTATATATAGTGAATGTGTGCAGCTGCATGGTTGTGAATTCTCCTTTCTACTTGGCCACTCTGGCGTTGTGTAGAGCTACTGTGAACCATCCTTGGTGGATACGGGAGTCATTAGTATTCTCATTTACATGTGTATATTTTACCAAGTCTAATGTTGGAGTCGGATAGTGACACAGACCCTGATCATAATCTCTTAGACAACATCATTACTGATTGCTGTTATTTCTCAGAGAAACAGCTGAACTCTACAGTCAAAAATTTGAACAGCTTATCTATAATTCACTTTAACAGCAGAAGTTTGTATGCTAACTTCCTGAACATAAAAGAATATTTAGAGCAATTTTTAAAACCATTTAATATCCTAGCAGTCTCGGAATCTTGGATTGAACAAGAGAAAGGCACTGATTTTGTCTTAGAGGGTCTTAGAAGGTCTTAGAAGATCTGCATTGCATTAACAGATAGGGTGGTGGAGTAGCTCTGTTTGTGGATGATTCTTTGACACACAGAATTGTTGATAATATGTCAATGGCCACTGATGGGGTATTGGAGTGCATTACAGTTGATATAAGTATGGAAAAAACAAAAAATGTATTAGTAAGTTGTATTTACAGAAAACCAGGATCAAATATGGATACATTCATAGCCAGTATGGAAAGTTTGTGTATTACTTCTGAGCAGAAGATTAAATACATCTGTGGGGACTTTAACATAGACTTGTTGAACCCAAACAACCATAGAAAGACTGAAGAATTTATTGAAGCAATGTTTAGTATGGGCCTTTTTCCAACAGTCTTGAAACCAAGTAGAATAACACCAGACTGTGCTACCCTTATTGACAACATTTTCATTAACAATATAGAAAACACCCTAATGAGTGGATTACTTATCATTGATATTAGCAATCACCTACCAGTATTTACTGTGTTTGAGAGGAATTCTAGAAAGAAAAAGGAATCTCAGGATCCCAAATACAAAAGATTAAGAACCAAGGACACTGTTGATGCTCTCAGAAAGGAGCTATCAAAAAGGAAGTGGACGAGTGTTTATGGGAAATCTGATGTAGACCAAGCATAGTCATTCCTTGATACATTTCTAGCTATAACAAACACTGTCCATTGAAACAGTGTAGTCAGACTAACAGGTACTCCTCAAAGCCATGGATGACTAAGGGCATTCAAAATGCTTGTAAGAAAAAGAACACTCTATATAAAATATTCTTAAAAGAAAGAACAAAAGAGGCCGAACTTAGATACAAAAAATATAAAAATAAACTAGTCAGTATCATGAGATCTTGTAAGGAGGACTATTATTCCAAGCTTCTGCATGAAAATAAAAGTAATGTAAAAGGAATTTGGAAAATTCTGAATGTTCTGAATATCAAAAACAGGAATACCAAAACTATTTATCCTGATCATTTTAAAGACAGAGACAGACAGGTTACACACATTCATGAGATAGTTGAGGGGTTCAATGATTTTTTTTGTTAATCTGGCTAAGGAAATAGCCTCAACAAATACCAGTGACAATTATAGGGAGATGGAGAGTGTTGATCCAATATCTGATTCAATGTCCGTGGGTCCTGTTGACAGAAAGGAGATCATTGAGGTGGTAAACGAATGTTTGAACAAATTTTCTATCGACATGGATGATGTAGACAGCAACATTTCCCCGAAAGATAAAAATAGCAAAAGTAATACCACTCTTTAAGGCGGGTGACAAACACATGTTTACCAACTATAGACCAGTATCCTTGCTGCCACAATTCTCAAAGATTTTAGAAAAATTATATGAAAGAAGACTCAATGGTTTCATTGAAACCCACAACATTTTAATGGATAGTCAGTACAGCTTCAGATCAGGAAGATCTACATCAATGGCCCTGATGGAACTAGTTGAAGAGATAACATCTTGCATAGAGAAAAGGAAATATGTTCTTGGAATCTTTATAGGTTTAAAGAAAGCCTTCGATACAGTCGACCATGAGATTCTATTAAAGAAAATGGAAAAATATGGTATAAGAGGAGTATCCCTTGACTGGTTAGAAAGCTATATTAGTGATAGGCAGCAATTTGTCCAGCTTGGTAATCATAGATCAAGCTGCTCCACCATTAACTGTGGGGTTCCTCAAGGGTCAATTTTGGGGCCGAAATTGTTCATTTTATATATTAATGACATCTGTAAAGTATCTGATGTAATGAAATTCATTGTATTTGCTGATGATACAAATATTTTATGTTCTGGTCAAAATCTCCAGCAACGTGTCGATATCACCAACAAAGAATTGATCAAATTAAAACACTGGTTTGACAATAATAAACTTTCGTTAAATGTAATTAAAACTAAGGCTATAATTTTTGGCTTGTGTGGATGTGAGCAGGAATTTTGCCTTGAAATAGATGATACTGAAATTGAAAGTTTTTGAGATAAAATTTTTGGGTCTATAAATCGATAATAAATTATGCTGGAAACCACACTTAAAATATTTGTCATCAAAGATTGCAAGGGGCATTAGAATACTGAGTAAAACAAGGTTTTTCTTGAATCAAAAAGCACTTTCAACATTGTATCATCCACTCATAACTCCTTACCTGTCATATTGTGTTGAGATTTGGGGCAACACCTACACTAACCTAAAGGATTATTAGGAACACCATACTAATACCGTGTTTGACCCCCTTTCGCCTTCAGAACTGCCTTAATTCTTCATGGCATTGATTAAACAAGGTGCTGGAAGCATTCTTTAGAAATGTTGGCCCATATTGATAGGATAGCATCTTGCAGTTGATGGAGATTTGTGGGATGCACATCCAGGGCACGAAGCTCCACCACATCCCAAAGATGTTCTATTGGGTTGAGATCTGGTGACTGTGGGGGGGCATTTTAGTACAGTGAACTCACTGTCATGTTCAAGAAATTTTGAAAATTTGAAATGATTTGAGCTTTGTGACATGGTGCATTATCCTGCTGGAAGTAGCCATCAGAGGATGGGTACATGTGGTCATAAAGGGATGGACATGGTCAGAAACAATGCTCAGGTAGGCTGTGGCATTTAAACGATGCCCAATTGGTACTAAGGGGCCTAAAGTGTGCCAAGAAAACATCCCCCACACCATTACACCACCACCACCAGCCTGCACTGTGGTAACAAGGCATGACGGATCCATGTTCTCATTCTGTTTACGTCAAATTCTGACTCTGAATGTCTCAA
>OMLB01055509.1:0-29929 GCA_900302555.1 Myripristis jacobus
CAAGTGTGTGTATTAATATACATCGGACCAGATGCTGCAACAGTCTTTTAAATATCTCTTATTTTTCTGTTAAGAGGAAATATAAGAGAAGTCAACTCCAGATGCACCAAACGAATGAATCTAGTAGAATGATGAATCCCACCTGTTCGTAAAATGAAGGCGTGTGTCTGAGCATTTGTTATTAGCATAAGGTAACGCCCCCTAAACGCTATATAAGAGCAGCTGTTGTGCCGTGTGCAAAATACTCTGGCACATGGCCAAGAATTGGAGACGCCACCAAACAAGTCAGGAGGAAGTAAAAGAAGCTCAGCTGCTGAAATCAGAGTTGATTGTGATTGTGTGTTGTTTGTGAGTGCTGAGCCAAGTCAAATTTCTCTTCTTGGGACAATAAAGGTCTGAAATGAAGTGAACTAAACTGAAGTAATATTAAATGAACATACAAAAAGAAAATGTGATTTTTCCATACTGCCTCTCCTGGTGTTACACAAGTCAAAAAAACAGCAATTTAAAAAAATATATATTGTGATGCTGTCAACGTCGTCTGGCAGAGGGATGTACAATTGCTGAAATAAAAATGAAAATGGTTTTGTATTAAAATGCAGACCAAAAAACACATTGCCCAAGCTGAGCAACAGCAGGAGGACAGGACAGTTTGACACTAACAGAGATGCACTTCTACTGTTTAAACACTATTTTTGATACCTGCCGTGATCTATAGGTTGTTTTTTTTGCTATTATTTCAACAAACCTGCTAGTGCCTCCATTCAAATATTCTTATTTTAATAATCAAATCCTTATGATAACTCTAAAATGTAAAATAATTGAAATATGATTATGCATTGATATGTATTTAATGCATTTTTGTGTTCTTCAGTTTTCAAATATGTTTCTTGTCTTAGACACCAAGGCAAGACTGTGACAATAAGATTATTTTTCTTATCTTTGTAAGATTGCTTTTGACCACTTGTAGCAAAAATAATGAATTCCAGAAATCAGGGGGTACTAACAAAATGACAACAAATCGTGGATACAAAGAACAATAAGAAGAAATTTGTTCATATATCACTTTCTGCATCCGGTACAATTTTGTGAACAGAGTTACTGCCTCATGTCTTCAATTGAAGATCATTCCTCAACTGGTCCAGTGGTTTTACTATTCCAATTACTATGACACAACTATTTAGAGTTATACCAAAAGCCTCTGGAATTAACAGCAGTGTTAATAGGAATTCATTGGTGCAGTTGTCTACGACATGCCACTTATAGCTTCATACCAACCTCAAAACTCTTTCATCCTCTCCCTCAATATAAGCTTAGTTTTTGGATGACCTCTGTGTTTGTTGCACCATTTTGTATCTCTAGTTGACTTTCACTGGCAAAGAATGGATGATGGATTGGAGAGAAAGATGTCTATAAAAAAGAGACAGAGGGGAGCTCTTATGTGAGGGCTTCATTCTTATCCTTCTCCGCACTGCAACTCAGACTACAGTGGATAGTTGATGTGCAGATAGGACCAAAACACCCTTTTCCTGCCAGCATACACACTGGAAGTGGCCCTTGCATCACGTCAGTCCTTATTGCCGTCTCCACAGTACGTAGACAAAGTGTGAACCTGGCCTGCCTGCTCATGGGCTCAGCAGAGTGAAAGGGTTAATGAACAGGGCTTATCCACCAAGGCAAGTTTTGGCGAGAGGAGGCTGGCTGCCTGTAAATCATCCATCAGCCTCTCCAGCGAGCTGGGTCTGAGCTGTGACACCGGCAGGGGTCTGGGCCACAGCTGAGGGGACATGATTTATCAGTGAGGAGAGTGATTATGCGAAGCTCCCGTACGTGAGCGAGACAGGCAGAACTAAAAGATGATCCCATATCCTTTCATGAAACATGCAAGGAACGGTCCGTGGATGCTTGTGAAAAATGGCCACATGAAGACACTATGGATAAATGAATTCAGGGTGTGTTTGAGCATGGACACAGAATACTGTCATTTTATTAGTTTCAACATAACAATTAATTGTTTGTTCTAAAATAAATGTATAAGAAATCGCCAGAACTAAGACTGTTCTTGAAGACTTGTTTTACTTTGTCATTTTCTGGCTAATTACCAAAAAATATTGTCCCTCTCTCCTGTCACTCTGACGTGTCACATTTAAGTATATCTTGCTCGGAAAAGATGACAAAATGTGCTTTTCCCCTGCAATCCCTTTAAAGGATAATTATCTGTCTCAGGTGTTGGAGAGGGGAAAGTGATGAGCACCAAAATAGATCAGGGAAAAAGAGGAGTCTCTGATCTTCTCCTAGCATTGCAGTAGAATCAAATAATGAAACACTTACGTTAAACCACTGCGCTTTTCATGTGCAAATTCAACTTTACACATTGACAGTTCACAGTGGCTGTGTGGATGACTGATTTGGCTCTTACTTATGTCACTTTTTATCAGATGTAAGTCATTATCTTTTATTTTGTCCCAGTTCCCATGACTGAAAAGGATTCAAACTCCGATGAAAGGGGGGTAAAGGAGTTGACATCCCCTTTAGTAGGCTTAAATGAGCCACTTTGAAGATCCAAACAGAGATAAGTAAATATCAACAACCAATGCGAAATGAAATGACTACACAACAGCTCGCCACTGTTAAAGCTTTTTCCCGAATTCAGATTGAATAGTGAGTAGAGGGGACATACAGAGATGTGGCTGATAGATGCCTCTGAGACACAGAGAGAGAGAGAGCGGGCATGGAATAAAATTACACTTTGCACCTCCAGCTCCAGACATAGCCTTAGAAAGATGCATAAAAAGGATATTGCTTATGATTATGTGTTGAAAACAGGTTTGTAATACCACTGGCCCCCAAGAGCTCAATCTGTAAATTGGCAGGGATACAGGATGTAAATGGCAGGCAGTGTTGCAGCAGCTGTGAACCATACATATACTGCATAGGTGTGTCTATATGTGTGTGTGTGTGTGTCTGTGTTCTGTGTCTGTGTCTGTGTGTGTATATATGTATGTATTCCACAGCTGTGTACCCTGTTCATGTGTGCTCTGTTTTCCTGCTGGTGCCACTGTATCACAGAAAAGCTAGAGTAATAGCTCACTGGCATACTACAAAGCTCATAGGTGTGTCTAGAGAGACAGTTTGGAGGGCTGAGATGTGGCGTGGAAAGGAGAAGGGAAGGTATGGGGATGTGGAGCTCAAAGTTGTAACAAATGGAAGGAACAACGTTGACAGACAGCCGTCTATTTCCTTCTTCTTTTTTTTCACTTGCTCGTTCTCTCTCACTCACTCTTTCTCACTCTCTCTCTTTCTGTCCCTCAACTGATGAAATTGCCAATGATTTATAACAAATGTCAGTGGCAGGCGCAGCAGAGTGCTGTTTTGTCCCTGTCAGAGCCAAGTAGAGCCTGAGGTAGGTAGCTCTGCTTATCAATCATTGCCTCACTCCTCTCCTCCACCACCACTGTCACCATAAGTACAAAGCTTACCGGATCACCAGCCCTCCATACCCAGGGCCAACACGGTTGTCATGGAGATGGTGCGGTATGGTAATAGTGAAGTTGATACAAACAGGAGGAGACAGAATACCTTCAAGGTATTGCCCTGTTGCTCCCAGCCCCCTGTTTCATATACAGATTGTAAGGTGAGAGCAGTGCCTTGTTACTGTTAAATCAATTGCTGCTGTTACTTGACACCATAACATCACACTAGGGTCAAATATAACTATGCAGTGACTAAAATTAGCCCAATTTGACGGAATATGATGAATAAACTGTACACTATATTTACATGTGAGAGTAGGGCAGTGCACTCTAAACAGAGAGTGGTGAATATGTGCTGTTTTTCAGTTGTGCTTTCAGTTGGTGCTCCACTGATTTGTGCCTTTTACTGAGAAGAATCCAAATAAATTTCCAAACATGGCTCGGAGGAGCACTTAGGAGGAATAGTAATCTCCTTGCTATGCTGGGTGTTTTCTGCCATGATGCCTTTAGCAAGCACATGTGTGCTTGAAACAATCTAGTGGACAATCTCATGAACAAAGAGTTCATGAGATTGTGAGATACTACATGACTGACAATGAATGAGAGTCATATGAGCCAAGGCATAGAAAGCCAGGGACAGGTTCAGTTCAACAGGTTTTAAATAAAGAAAGAATTGTAGAACTTTTTTACATGTGGAGTGGGCAGGTTTGGTTTGAGGGTGTTTTTTTTTTTTTGGTTGTTTGTTTTTTTTGTTTTTTTTTTGTTTTTTGACATTCATCTATGTAAATTGGCTCCAGCAGCTTTACCATACATACATCCCATGCCCCCAGCTCACAGAGTGGTTAATCTACAAAGGTGGAGTTGTTGAGGGGTATTCTAGTCAACACCACAAGCTATTGGATGGCTGTGTATCTCTGAATGCCATGTTCAATTAAGTGGCACTCACAGGTCTTTGAATCCTAGGCAATCTGCAAACAGCTTCTGTCCTTATTACTATAATTTGTTTTACTTTATTGGAGAGAGTAGAGAGTGACAGGGAAAATGATGGGAAGGGTGTTAAGGTAAGACTTAGAGTGTTGATTCTAAAACTTTGACATATTTGTCTTATATTGGCAGGGATGTGGAGATATCTGCCATACCAATCTTGACACACCAGCCAAGTGCACTCCTTTGTTTTTTCTTTTTTTTTTTTTGTTCTTTCAGCATCCACACCTCAATGCTAATTTATGATCAGCTGCAGGTAAGAGTCTCACTGGCCTAATTGCAGGTGTTTTTGAAAGGTCTTTGCTTAGCCATTAATTCGGCACTAATTCATTAAACGGTTTTGTCAGATGGGAGGCAGAGGGGTGAGGTTGGTGTCATTTGGTCTTAGCCAGAAAAGTGAAACTCACAAAGAAAAACAGCAGCCAGTGACCTGAACCATGAAAGGCTGTGAACTCTTCACAATGAAAGGCAGATTAATTGCCTAGTATTTATTGTGCGTGCGTGTGTTTGTGCATGTCCATGCCTGTGTGTCTGCGTGTTTGCTGCATGTCTTTGTGTTTCTGCCTGACTATGTCTCATTATGGGTGTCATTACGTAGGTATGAGACATGACATATTTATCACTAGTTCAGAGTACAACCAAGCTGTGTAAGAATTCTCTTCAAGACATAGCCATTTTCAACAGTTAACCTTGAGGTAACAGCTAACCATACAGTTCACTGTAGCATGCATCAAACGTGCCATTAATGCAGGTCAGGACTGTGGATTCCTCCAAGATCGTCCTCTGTGTCTAACCATGAATCCTCCACTCGCTACCATGATAAACAGCCACACTACTGAGCAAGCAAAATCACAGCTGCACTGGTGACTCATATGAAGGATCTTTCCACCACAGACAAGAATGAAAGCATGCGGGAGCAGGATTTACAGTTTTCCAATTTTGTTACAGATACAGCAAGAAAAATGTTTATGCTTCTTTAAAATTTCAATATATTACATCCAAACTATGCTGAAGTTTGATGCATGTTATTGCAAAGTAATTGTTGTTGCTAATTGTTGGTTAATTTTATCATCAGTCATTAGAAATTGCTCATTAATCTACTTAATTTCCATTTAATATTTCACTGACGTTGACTTAAACAAACCAGGAAGCAATATGAAACCTTTTTCAGTTTATAAATATTGGGGTATAATTGTCTACTAAAACATTTACATTCATTTAAAATTGAAAGCAGGTATTACTGGCAGCCTGGACACAGCAGCGGTTACAGTAAGAATCCTAACACCTCCACACATCTTTTATTTATACTCTCCAGTCATACAGCTGGCTTTTTTTTTCATCTTCCTCTTTTCTCTGCTTTTTGAAGAGGTGGACCTTCAACTCTCACAACTTTAACCTCCTGTAGTGAATGCAAAGCCTTGTTGACACAGTCCCCTTTCTCCTTCTATTTGTCTGGTGCGTTAGTTTGAGGGGTTGTGTGTGTTTGACGTAGAATACAGGAGTGCAGAAGGGCACCACAACAAAGGGGCTTGTGTTCGCACCGTCAGCCTTATATAACGATGCTATTGTATCAAGAGGAACAGGACAAGTTTTCATTAAGACTACCATCTACCTCTTCACTACCTCCAGCTGTACCTACTGATTTGTATGCACATACCATATACTGTACACAGACACACAGATGTACAGCCTATGACACAGTATGCATACCAAGGCTTTCGTCAAAGAGTCATTAGATAAGCATATGCCAAGTTTGATATCTAGCCTCTGTAGTGCTAACTTCCCCTTTGCTTCTGTGGTTGTTTTTCATTGAGGTGCACCAGCAGGTGCAACCAAAATATGTCACCATGCCTTTTGGTGCCTCCTCTTCCTCACTGCTTCGGTTTGCTGCTGCCTGGCGCTCACTGTGGGGAGTAGGTCTGTTCTGCTGGCTACGTACCTGTCACAGCACAGAACGTGTTTCTTGGAGACATTGTGCTTTTTTAACATTTCAATTCAGAATGTTGATTCTTTGACAACAAATGCATTGTTCCCGGTCATGCTTTGGCCGCACTCTTAAAAATAAATGCAATGCATAATGTTGGCCATTTTATCTTATCTGAACCACAGAAACTGGACAAGTCGTTCTTTGTGAAAGGAATATATTTTGGCCTTTTTGTATGTAGTAGCCTCTGGCTCTGACTCAGAGTCAGATGAGACCATCTCCACTGAAGATGTTGGGTCAGGATTACAATTACAATTACAATTCACATTTGGTAGACGCTTTTATCTAAAGCAAGGTACATATGAGATTTTTATACCCTGCAAGCAAAGATCTATTCAGGAGAGAACAGTGCCATAAAGCTGTGGTTCTGGTCCAAAGGACATAGGTGCTACAAGGCAGTGCAAAGAGGGAAAGCATTGAGTGCCTAAAGTGCATACAGGGAGAAAGAAAGCATAGAGGCAGAATCCATTAAGTTAGAAGGTGTTCCCTAAAGAGCTGGGTTTTTAGCCTTTTCTTAAAGATTGAGAGGGACTCTGCAGATCGAATGGAGTTTGCTAGCTCGTTCCACCACCGAGGAACGACAGAAGAGAAGAGTCTAACTAGTGATAAGGAATTTTAGGGCCAGGGAGAGGAGGCAGGTGGAAAAACTCGTGCAACCAATGAAAATGTTTACTCAAACTTGACCATTATAACCACTGATACTATTACTGTATCTCCCACATATCCAAGTCCAACAGATACTCCGGATTTGCAATTGTCACACATCTGCCGTTGTGTCTGTAGAGATTTTCTTATGCATGCTCCTGAGGCTCCAGTCATTGACCAGTTCTATCAGTATTTGGTATGGACATGGATTGTGGTTAGGCTACTATCAATAAACGAAACTAAACTAAACATGCCCGTAAAGATTCTCCGTCATCCAGGTCATGGTTATCAAGGAGAGTTCCGCTGAGGGCAAAGGACTTGTTTGTAGATCTTTGAAGATGTTTTGTTTCTCATCCAAGAAGCTTCATCATTTCTGACTGACTCCTGGGGATTTCCAGGTCCCAGGTGGAGTCACTGGAGGCCAAAATTGAACGACAGTCGTTGAGGTCATGTGAGACCAAGTGTGAATGATTGTTAAATCTTATGGGAAGGGATGAAAGGATATCATTGTTTGTGGTCTACGTGTTGACTCCAATCCCTCTAACAACTGCCGTATAACAGCCGGGGCACTAACGAACCTGTGGTATCAGTGACCTGCATAACGTCCCCACACAGGCCAAATACCTGGAACTCCCCACTAGTCAGTCAGAACCAAAGACGGTTCTTGGATGAGAAGCAAAACACCTTCAGGGATCTACAGACAAGTCCAGCTGCCCTTGATACAACATTTGGATACTACATTACTGCTTACCAGTGTATTTCTGTGATTCACAGGCTCTTACTAAATTGCTAATTATTATTCAGGCCATGCATGTCAGGCTGCCATATTAAGTTTTACAAATCATATTTTAAATTTAACAGACCATTTTTAACCAAGAATAAGTTACAATAGACCAGAATAGTGTGGTACTAAAGTGTCAATGGTTAACACAGTTCCTACAGTTTCTGTAGTTTACATGGATTCCTTGCAAAATACATTGAGAGGGTGTTAAAAGTGTTCCTCAGATCTTTGTTTGACAGCACAGAAAAAAATAAGAAATGAACAGGTTCCTTTTTTTTATATAACTTAAGATGTATCATTAGATATCTGTTGTTGGTAAATGATTCTTATGTCTGTAAGAGCTTGACATGCTAAGTTTGATTTATGATTTGATGTCAGATATTCACTGTAGCTCTGTTGTTGTTACAGCAGTGCCAGCATTTCTACTTCTGCATTAATGGGTCTGCATAGATTGGGCGAAATGCTAGATTGTCAGTTTTTCATTAGTTCCATCTTTACCAAGCACAGATAGTAAAGTCAAGTCAAGACAGCTTTATTTGTATAGCACATTTAAACCAAAGTGCTTCACAGACTCAAATACAGTACAAAATACAGAACAAATCATGATCTAAAATAAATTAGATACAATTCAAGGCAATTCTTGAATCCTTTACATTATGTGAAAAAGGAGTGGTATCCAAACCAGTTTTTTGAGTTGGGATATTTTTTCAGGGATGAGATGCCATACAGTTGAACACACGCAAACCTCAGCTCAACTCTCTTTCACCGGCTTCATGTTGTCTTCACTATAGTGAAAATCAACCTGAAATGTGGTGGAAGAAGTGCAAAGTAGCTAAGCAGCCCCATCATAGTTCTCACAGTCTTGCATTGCCCTACTTGCAATTACGTTTTTAGAGAGATGCACACAAACTATGGCAGTAGCCTCTGTGTGTTGTGCAGACACTACAGACACCTATGTTAAGACATTTTGAGGCAGAAGAATATATTGGCCTTTATGTAATATATTCTGAATTACATTGAGTAATAATTTAAGAGCACAAATGTGCAAAAATTGTTAAGTAATATAAATACACAGTGTACATACTCCCCTCCCTTCCTGGCCAGCACTAGAAAATGCTCTCCTCTAAAAGCAGATTAATTGGATAATGGTGTTCTCCTTTTTTCCGTTACTCCTCTTGCCTGTCCTCGACAATTACCAGTTCTGTCAGGGCTGATTGTCTGTTCTGCCGTATTCTGTTAAGAGGATACCATGCCTTAGTAGCCCCAATTCAAGTTTTTAACAAGCTCATCTATGAGTACAAGTCTACTAGAAGTAACTCCTCCTAATTATGCTGCAGTCTTTCACACACAGCTTGGTCAACCTGTCTTGTTACTGCATTTTTTTTTTGCACATAGTAGGCACTCTTTAGCTACTATATTGAACTGTCTGCACACTTTATATTGTTTGTTCAGTCGACAAATATCATGTTTAGTGCTTTTGTTTTGGCTGTAACTGTAATGAGATTTGAAAGAATATGAAACCAAATTTTTAAGCATAGTGAAAGTGAATAAGCATTTTTCTTCTTCTATTTCTTCTAGGCCTTTGACTTAGTCAGCAATAGTCAGCAATAGTCATTGATTGGTTGGCAAGAAAAGAGTGTACACAGGTCAACTGTACACAGTTGACCAATCGAAACACAGCTCTCACTTTGCAACCATCTTGCAACCACTCCTCTGAGACATCAGCAATACCTACTGCGTAGTTACTCTTCAGAAGATGTGTGTACCTCTCTGTGAGCACCAGAGAACATGCCCTCTTTCAAGTCGATGTACTGCATGTTTCCATGTAATGTAGCTTTAAGGTGGCAATAAAAGTTGGCTCGTGTGTACATCATTAAGGGCCGTTGTTACTTCAATGGTGCCAAAGTAGTTATTGAGAGTTATTGCACATTTATGTAACACGCCATAAGGCCAGCGATTTCAGTCTGCCACAGATGTAGTAAAGGAGCATACTTAACTCCTAAACCTCAAAGAGGAACATAAGGACAGCTTTATTCCAGCACTACAAATACCATTAGCATATATCGCAGTTGATGGTCAGGATATGTAAGGCAGAAGTACTGGCCAACAATTGATCATTCTGAGTTTCAGTTATTTGTCATAACTGGGGGGAGGAATGTAGGGAGAGTTTGTCAAGTAATCAGAGTTTCTGGTTCAGTCCCAAGCTCATTCTTGTAACTTGTCAAGGTGTGGCTGAGCAACACACTGAACCGCTAACTGCTCCTGAGGAGCAGGTTGTCACATTGTGTGCCATCCCCCCACCCCATATATATATATATATATATATATATATATTTCAATGGGTTCGATGAATTCGATGGGTGTGCCTTTAAAGAAATTTGTTACAATATCTAAGGTTATTGAAAAACACAATCCAGATAAATATATATTTAATCATTTTCTCTGCACCACTGTATTTTAAGGTACAATTGTTAGCCATTAATTAGTTGTTAATTACTGTATTAGTAATTAACTTAATTAGTAATTTTAGTTCTGCATTAGTCATTAGTAACTATTTATTAGTTCCCTAATAGGTTTTCTTACTTAATAGTTGTCTTCTTAATAGTTTTCTGGACAGTTCTCTATGCTTCAATCCTCACTAAGCAAATGATATAAAGAGTTTAATTCAGGTGTAACTACTTACTTACTAACAGTTAGTAAGCATTAACTATGGGCTTATTGAGAAATTGCCTAACTAATAGTTTATATCTTACTCACTAATAAACAACTTATCAGTGCCTAATAAAAACGCCTTAAAACAGTGTTACCATTTTCTCCTTATCACATCTTGTCATTGAGAGGCACAGAACGTAATGTTATCCATACTTTCTTAGCAAGATGCCTGAAAGAGCTGTTGGCCTTATACTGGTGGTTGTCTAGGTCCTTGCTGGTTGCGGTATTGTTTGGCATGACACTTTCCATGTACATGAAATGCTCCGCTGCGCTGAGCTTACTGTTGTCGATGGTGATGTGTTGTGGACTATAGGGTTCAGCAGGTGCAGGCTGGTACAGCACCTGTGTCTTCTTCAGGCTGATTGTGAAGCCAAAGGCCTTTGCAAAGGAGCAGAGACATAGGTCTTATACAGGAAGCAGGTGTGTCTGCTAGAACGCTTCCACCAACACTACTTATACACTATCGTCATCAAGTGGCAGGAGATACATCCTCAATGAGGAGGTGCTCGAGAAAGCACATCTTATGAACATCGAAGCTATGATACCGAAATGCCAGCTGTGATGGGCGAGGCATGTCACGAGGATGGAGAGCTCCTGACTGCTAAAGGCTGCCTTCCCTGGTGAACTGCATGAACTGCTATCGAGGGTCCCACAGAAAGCGCTTTAAAGACCAGCTCAAGAAGCCAATGACAGAAAAGGCTCGAGAAGCAAATGACTGAAAAGCCTGGCACAGATGCATCAACGCAGCCAGCCTGAAGTTTGAAGCTGACAGATGAGCAGCTGCTGAGGACAAAAGGAAAGGATGGAAGGAGCGTGCTTTCCTTCCAACACCATCAACCCAGGGCTTCCTTTATCCCAACTGTGGAAAGGTTTGCGCCGCATGGGTTGGGCTTCACAGCCACCTTTGAGCCTGCAGAAGATACAGCAGACCATCCACCCCTCGTCCTCACAAGCGAGGAATAAACCAAGGAAACATCTTGTCATATTATTATTATTTCTTCCCATTAGTATTATCCAGTAGCCTGCACATATTAAAATTGTGCATCATTTGTATTACTAAACATTAAAACATTGACATATTGTGTTCTATGCACTAAAGATATGCATGCGCGTGTCTGTTTCCTACTAGTGTGCATATGCAGAGTTTTAGTAACAGTGAGTGTGCCTGGTTTCAACAGTCTCTCATGAGGGCTCATTAAAAAGACACAGAGCAAAAGGTTCACAGAGAAATGTCTTACATACTGTAGTATCTGTCACATGTGATAGCAGAACACCTCTTATACATGCCACAAAGAAAAACTGTGGCTCAAACATCAGGCTTGCCGGTCAGGTGCAATCTTAAAGGAAAATTTAACCATAAAACACATTAACACTGTTTAAACACAAAAATTCCCATTTCACCTTGTGGTTTTGGTACTGTTTTGACATTTTCTAATTTAATTTCTTTAGACTGTAAATTCATACAAATTATTGAGCTAAAGAGCTAGCCATTCGATTATATGCCTTTTTGGCCCCCAACATGGTGAGGAATCTTGGGAAATTGTGTTTTCCAGTATCTGATAAAGAAACTGTTTCTTCACTGTCCTCTTATTAAATGGCTAGATGGTAATTCTTCTAAATTGCAAAATGCAAGCACTTCAATATCTATATACCTTATTCATGAAAGCAAATAATGCATGATAATCATAAAAGTCTAAAATCATTTAGACTGTCCAACAGAATGTCCTCTCCAGAACATTGTTTCGCATATATAAATTGATGCAAAAAGTTAGGTAATTTCTATGTTTCTAAATGCTTTGAATTTTTTTTTTTTTTTACCATGAAGTCCATATATCCTGAAGTTGTGAACTCTGACTGAATGAAACAGGTTGGTCAGTTTTGATTTTTCCCCCCATTTGAAACCAAACATGGTCATTTTATGTGAAAGTGCCTATTTCTTACAACAACTTGGAGACACCTTATGAAGTCTAGTACTGAAAATGATCCTTCTCTATATGTCTTTTAAAGGATCATATTCAAAATATATGTTCAGTAATTTCTTCTTATACATCACTTTACACCCCATTCTTATTTGGATGAGAAGGGTCAATGAAAAAAAAACATAAAGACAAATAACCCATAGGTTATGGTGCTTGAAGCCTGTACATTAAGTTCCTTCTTCTTCTGTGTATGTTCATCTCAAAACTATGGGTCAAGATTTGCCAGGTTGTATTAGATACTGTCTGTCCAACCTTGGCCCCAGATTGTCATGTGCCTTTAGCTTATTATTACTGCTCTCTTCCCCTTATTCACGTCAGTGTCAGAATCAAACCAGTATTGGCGCAGACATATAAAACACCAAGGAAGAGCACAGCTAGTTAAAAACTGTCTACAAATGTTTGAGCAGACAGTTTCAGCTTACATCAGACTACAAGTCTGTTGATACCTCCAATATAATAAATAACCAATAAAAGAAATAACAAGTCACAGCACTCATTTTATGAGGAAATTAAGCAGCTATTTTCTTATTATTTTCCTATTTGAATTGGAAAGCAGATCAGAGACATGGCGAATGGCAGGTAGCATCTGCAGGAGACTTCCACACTGTAGCTTAGTCCCAGGAAGAAACACCCTGATAGTACTTTCACAAATAATTGTAATTACACGAGAGAGTGAGCACAGAGACTTTTTTTTTTCCTTTTAATTTTGGCATAATCCGCTTGTTCATGTTCGTTTATGTGCTAAAAGTGTTATTTTGGGAACTGTTTTGCAATTCTGTGGAAGTCAATGGAGAGATAGAAATACAGTTTTGTGGATTAGCAGCTCAGGGGAGCACAGAGCAGCTAATGAGGATATTTCACCACCATGTGGACTCATAGAACACCCAGGTAACTGTACAACCTCTCTACCAAGTTCAATTTGACTTTATAATCCAATTGAGCATTGTCTGTTTCCGGTCTCAGATTTCTGTCTTGATGAGATTGCATGATAATCTGTACCAGCTGGTAGGTCCGTGTGCCTTCCCATCCCTGACTAACCCAGATTCAAATAGGGTTTACAAACAGCATTGAAATTATATAGTCTGACTTACGCTTTAGTCATGTTTTCAGGATAAAGATCGTAATCACTTAAAGAATAAGCTTATTGTACCCATATTCTATATTGTAGCTTTTTTTGTGGCATTGTATGGCCATTTTGGTTAACCAGAATCTCAGAGCTTCTTGATCCCCAATGCTGTGCCCAGATCGTTTTCTGTTGTTATATATAGAGGGTTGCCTCAGCACAAATTGGGTTGTAGTTTTCAGATAAAAGGTTTGTGTGTGTGTGTGTCCGTCCGTGTGTGCGTGCATGTGTGAGTGTGTGTGTGTGAGGAGGGGATCTTAGACCGGGGAGGAAGCGAGAATGAGGTTGAAAGAAAAGGGAAAGAAGAAGAAAGGAGGACAAAACAGACAAAGTTGAAAAAATGTACCAGAAGAAGAGAGAGGATGGAGGGAAAGCGGGCGCATTAGGGAGCTCAAACAAAGTGAGTGCGCGTTACTGCTGTGTGAAGTGTGATAAGTTGGTGTGATCCTGCTGTTTTTGGTAATGGAAACACTGGTTAATTGAAATCTGTTAGGGTTCTAATCAGAAACACATGGAGCTATGCTCAGCCCAGCACTCAGTAAGCTCAGGCTGAATAACCAAGTGCACCCTGCTGCTGGGGTTTAGTTACCTAATACACCCCGGAGTCTGTAACCACTTGTGCTCTATTCATTCACACAATTATCTAGCCTAATATCTAGTCTGCCCAGTTAGCAGCCTGCTCAAGCCTGTTTCTTACCCCTGATTCTCCCTGTGCTCTACATTGCAGGGCCAATGTGATTTTTTTTTTTTTCATTACATTGTGGTTTTAAGTAAAAAAGTCAGAGTCAAACACAATAGTAAATCAAGAGAAACCCAGTGAGCCTGTATGTGAGATATCTTGCAGTGTATTTCATCATTTACCTGTCTGTAAATGTAACAAAACCACAGAGCTGTTTGGTCTATTATTTTATTTTGCAGCCAGGGTGAAATTATGCATACACCGCACTGTTCAAAAACAACTTGAGCACACTGCCAAAATCCATGTCTGGGGTTTGTGTGAAAATGGTTCCAAATAGACAACAATGGCACGTGATGAAAATAGTCTACATTAAGACTGTAGCTCTGTGATTTACTTCGACACCGCACAGGCTGCCATCTGGATTAACTTTGTCATTGCATTTTGCTTTCCACGTTGTTCATTGAAAAATGATGCAATATTGAACACTTTCCCCATGCAGCATATTTCAGTAAATACTTGCGAAGCTCTGGAGGCCTTCAAAGTATCCTCAAACAATTAAGTGAAAGTATCATTCCAACATATCAGCGGAAAATTGTGGACCTTATTGCATTCAGTACCTCTATTTTGGTACCATATAGTCAGCTAAGTCTCTAACAATGTGCTGAGAAAAAAGGCAAATGGTCAATTTACACTCAACCAGGGCAGTGCAAATTCTGTTTTGACAGAATTAAAAGCCAAGTGACCACAACAACATGAGGGGTTTGCTTTAACTTAGTGCTGTATTTTCAGTTTAATCGATATGAGAAAGTTACTGTAACTTGATATAAAATATTTTATGAGGAAAAAATTGCTTCTTGCATTGTCAGCTAATAGATGAGTTTGCTGTGTCAAAAAAAACCTGGCAAAGACCCAACTTTCCCTCTTGGAAGAAAGAAGAGAATGTGTGTAAAAACTGAAATTATAATAGGAAAATGGCATGAGAAAAAGTAGGTTCCCAGAAAACATTTTAACAACATGACACTCAGAGAAAGCTCTAAAATGACAGAAAAAAATGCACATGCGTTGTCAGCAGTTTTGCAACATTTGGACCTTTGACACTGTTGTGTTTGTAAAATATCAATCAGTATGATGTGGAGGGGAGGGCACAAGAGAGAGTTTTTGAGAGCTTTTATGTTTGCATGGGAGGGTCTCTTTTCCCAGTTCCTATATCTTTACTGCAAGAACAGCTCATTACTTTTTCTTTGCTGAAAAATTATGCCTCTTTGGCTGTCACTGTTGACAACTAGCTGTCTGTCATAAGAGGAGAATAATGTCAACAGAGGGAAAGGTAGACACAGTCTTATGAGGTGGAAAGGAAGAGGAAATGCCATGAAACGACGTTAGAAAATGTGAAGAACAAGAGCAAGAGAAGAGAAATTGAGAAATGACAGAGAGACTGTGGTATTGCGAAAGGAGAGAAAAGACAGATGGAGAGACTGTTACGAGGTAAAGAAAGAAATGGAACAGGGAGAGTGATGAAGAGAGGATTTGTGAAACAGAGAGATGGCAAATGTCTTTTTTCACCAGTGCGCTTTGGGAATGTCTCCATTATTAGCTCTGCATAGAGTGTATGTGGGGTCTGGTTTCCATGCAGCCAGGGATTCAAAGTGTGTATGTGTGCACGCATATGAGTGAGTGAATGATTGAGTTATAGTGTGTGTGTGTGTGTGTGTGTGTGTGTGTGTGCGTCTGTGTTTGCGCGTGTATCCCCATGGGTTGTAGCTAATCATCAAACAGCGGTGCTGGCCAGAGTTTGCTCATGATACTCTGCCAGCCGATGTTCATTAAACATTTGGCACACAACTAGTCTGGACACAGGACTACCCATGCCAGTGTGTGTGTATCTATGTGTGTGGGTGAGAAAAAGATGCAGCGATAGAAACTTTGAAGTATTTCACAGTGCTACAGACCAGTGATTGAAAAATAGCATTTGAAATATGTAGGTAGGCCTATATCTGGTAGGTCACAAACTAAGAACCTTAAGGAGAAAATGCAAGAGCGTACCTGCATCAGAAGGGTTGATACTAGCAATAGTGCCAGTTTGCTTGTCAAGAATCCTGTAAAACAAGTCACTGGCCCATTAAGTGCAGTGGGATGGAGTCACTGGCTCGCAGCAAGGTGAAAGAAGCAAAAAAAAAAAAAAAAAATAGATATGTTGACAGCACAGTCGTGAAATCATCTGATGATGCGCCTGTGCATCACCGCCCTTCCGTATGGAAATCGTCCCTTAAGTGGCTATTAGTAGGCTATGGTGGACATGAGAGGGTGAAGGGTTTTTTTGTTTTCTGTTTTGCTTTGTTTTTACACTTGTATGCTAGAGAAAGGCCAGACCTCAAACGCATGCCTTTCAGTTAGCAGGCAGTGTATAAAATGGTGGAAATTAAGTGTTTTCTACATAAGTGCATCAGAGAATGCACTCATGCTCTAGTTCAAATACAGTGCAGCACTCATTACCCTCTTCACTGTAATATGTTACTATTATGTCTTTGTTCTTTCTTTTTAGCTCTTTTCCTCTCAATTCAATTCTTAATGGCAGCAATATCTAACTGCATTATTAAAAGGAACAGTTCTTTTTCTGTTTTGAAAAACGGCATTTATCTTTTTTCCCATTTGTTCGATATAGGATAGCACAGTGCTTTTTTGTATTTTTTTTTTTTCTTTTTCCAATATCATGCATCATTGTGGGTAGTGTGTGTAGTGTGTGTGTGTGTGTGTGTCAGACACCACAAACACAGATTGCTTCTGGCAAGAGCACAGGTCTGTCTCCCTTACGGTTCAGGGCCAGTGGGACAGTATGACAGCAGAGGCCTCACACCATGCCTGCAAGATACACACACGCGCGTTTTTGAAAACACAGACTTGTATCTGAGATATATGGCATCTTTCATATGATGCTTCATTATGTTTGTACTTTTATTTATTCATTTATTTATTTATTTATTGGCTTTGGGTTTTTTTTTCTGCAGCTCACTCCCAGGAATTCTGGAAACTCAGCTGTTAGTACTGTTTTTCTGTTTTAGATTGTATCACCTTATTGTTATCACGCAAGCAGCATGATATCTTTCACGTTTTTCTGCCTGCGCTAAACATTCTGTATTTTTTCCTCCTGATGTTGTGCTCTATAGATATGGGTACAAGAGCCTCTGCTGCAATGTTGTTGATTGCGGCATTAATTATTCCTCTCCCTCTCTCTCTCTCACTCTGTTTCTTCTTCCCCCTCCCTTTCGCTCCTGTTCCCCCGTTGACAGAAATGACAGTTGAGACTACTCCCTAACTGGTTGGCCGTCAAGCGCCGTTTTGCCCCTGTCATTCAAATGTCTTCACCTGCGTCTGTCAGTGTCAGCCCCTCTCAAATCATTACCTCAGGGTCACTGCTGTTCCATTTCAATTCTATGAGTTCGCAATGTCTGTGTGCTTTTCAAGACAATAAAACGCTTAATGTACAATGACGGAGAGGAAATGTGCCATTTACTGGAATAGGCTTCCTCTCTGAACAAATGTAAAGAAAGCCAGCTTTGAATCTGTGGGAAACTGCACCCTTACTGTTCAGCCTCCAGTTATAAAGTCGATCTGGAGCAGTGGTTTTCAATTTTTTTCATGTTCTGGACACCCAAGTAGACTTTCATTAAGCATTAGACCTCCATTTGAAGTTATTTTAACCCTAGTGATCCTGGTATGAAAAGAGATTTTGGTGAGATTTTGGTTTGTGTTGAGTATTAAATTGTTTCGTCGTCAGATGTGAACAATGAAAAACAGAATACAAATTTTATTTGTATTGTAGCAATTCATGGTCAGTTAAGTCACAGTCACATGAAACTACTCCTTATTTTAAAGCATCCCTGAAAAATTCTCCAGGACAGCTGGGGAGCCCTGGACCTCTCTTTGGTTACCACTGAGCTGCTGGTGCATTTGTGCAGCTTTTTTTCTTGTTTGTTTATTCATTTATTTATTCATTTATTTATTTATTTATTACTTACAAGTACCAAAGGAGCATTTTACAGTTTGATGAGTCCTGTACACTTCCTACACATTTTCACAAATTGTCCAGCTCTATTTCTAAGAACAGCGCTTTTTTCATCATCACCTGGGAAAAGGCAAGGTTGGCTTGCACCTATCAAAACACTTTTCCTGTCACGAAGCTCTGAACGTCTGCAGCGCTATCACGACTCCTTGCTGGATGGGATTACTGAGTAATGGAATTGCAGAGCTAAAGAGAGAGAAAAGTGTTTTCATACGTAGCCTAGTAAATTGAACCATTTTTTTGAACTACCTTCAAACTTAAAGGTAGATTGAGGAAAAGGAGAGTGAAGGAGAGTTAGATTGATGAATAAGGGATGACAGGAAGGAAGAGGAGAGAGGGAGAATAATGTAAGAGGGCCAAACACGCCCCAGTGGCTCTACTAATCATGCATACAAGGTCACTGTCCACCAGAGCCCAAACTGGCAGGCCATGTTCATTCTCTATCTGTCTCTCCCCCAATCTCTCCCGCTGTCTCACTCACACATACAGGCAGCTGCTCATACACAGACAGGCACACAGAAATACCAGGAAAATGAATAGCTAAGCAATACAGTACAAAAGCCGAATTCAGTTTTTATTTGGCGAGCGGGGTGGCAAAGTGATTAGGGAGACCATACTTTCAGCTAGGAGGTCAGGGTTCAAGCATCTGGTCTGACCTTTATGCTAAAATTAACTTTAAGCAATAGTTAGATCCACCCAAATGATTTGATTGGACATGAGGCAGTTCAGTGAGAGCTGGTATGAAGCACAACTGCAGCCTGGGAGGCAGCATTTGTGGTTGGAGCTATGGCTAAGATGAGGGTTAGGAAGCGCTGCCTCACAGGCAACTTTGTGGGCAACAAGGCAAGGCAAGGCAAGTATATTTGTATAGCACATTTCAGCAACAAGGCAATTCAAAGTGCTTTACAAAGCACCATGTGCGATACTGTGGTGGAAACCTCCAGGCAAGCCATCTTGTGGTCAGAGAATCATTTATGTTCAATTCAGTTCAAGCTTGAATATTGGCAGAGCTATTTTTATTTATTTTTTATTTTTTTGATTTTTGGTGGAGACAAAAATGTATTAAATGAATACCTCATAATCTGCTGTCACTTATTAATGTTGATTGATAAATGTCATTGTTTGTAGGACTGTCGTATAACAGCAATATCACATTGTGGTTGTGCTGTTATACTGTTTTACTGTATATCAGAATGGCTATAATTACGAAAAAGTTATGGCTTACATTTTTTCATTCAAATCCGACATTGTGCTGGAAGTTGAAAGAGAAAAGAAGCAAAACGCTGGTGTATGTGTTGTAGAGAAACATGACATGGATAGCACTGAGCTTTTTTTTTTTTTTTTCAATTTATCCTTGTCTGGAATTGATGCAGTGTGAAAGACATCGTTGAGGCAGTCAAGTAAGGGAAAAATGAGGTGTTTTCTCACTAAGGGTTGTTTTTTTTTTTTTTTTGTCAGTTTCACAAACTTATTACTTGTAAACAGCAGCTCTCAAGTAGAGTGAGTAACTATGTCCTGACAGAGGATTTGCATACTTTTCATTAAATGAGCACAGATGCATGTTTCATTTGCAAGTGAGGTGACAAGTAATATAACTCACTTGTGGGTTTGTACTGTTTAATTTTCTCAAACACTCTTACAATTGTGAAATGTTCTTCCTCTCTCTCGCTGTCTCTCTCTCTCTCACTCGGACACAGCTCCAGCTTTGTTGGCACTGAATCTCATGTTTCACTCAGTGTTTCTCATTGGCCATTTTGTGAAGGGAAGTCAGCACTGCACGTTTCAATAGATACAGATTATAGTTACCATTTGTTGTCATTTTTTTTTTACCCGCAACACAGTTTGGACATTAAGCATACATAGTATATCCTCCACTCATGAGTGACATCGTTTGAAGTTTTGCCACAATCCAGTGTTTGCTCTTTATTTTCATTTAAATGTTGCAACACAGTGAAACACAGTGTTTGTCTTGATGAGGAAATCCATGTCAACAACATGAAATGAGTATGAATCTTATTCCATAAGGTAAGAACATATGAATGGGGTGGATGGTTGTTAATAGAGGAGATGTAACTACCTGTGGCTATGTCCTTTGCATCAATCTCAAGTGTGTGCTTTCTCACTGAGGATGAGATTCAGACAGGGTCTTGACATGGTCAGTGCTCTGATGACAAACTAGATCAATGTGAAGAATCATCTTTCTCACACAAGCACACTCACATTAACATGGCCCAATGCCCCAAAGGCAGTAGCTTTGTATGCATTTGTGGCCTTAAGTGCTTCTGGCAGGTGAAAATAAATCCCACTCTCCCTTGCTCTTCTCCCTCTCCTTGTCTGGCTATACCCTCATGATCTGTTTCCATCATTCATAAAACCCTGTTTCACTCTTTGGTCATTTATTTTGTCCTCTATCTCCATAATTCCCCCCTTCTCTTGTACCTTCTTCCTCCATCTATTCCTTTTGTATGTGCTCTGCCTCACTCCTCCTCAATAACCTCACCACTCCCACCAGTTCCTCTCTTCCCATCTACTCGTCCTCAGTTCCACAGACAGATTAGGGAGAGTGGCAGTGTCAGCCCACGTTCTCCTCCTTGTTCTCCATCTATACAAATGCCAAAGCCCCTGCCGCAGAAGTATTTTGTCCGTTTGCCAGTGAGATGCCATCTGATTGAAAGAAAAAAAGGGCGGAGGGAAAGGGGGAGGAAGGAGACGGGAGTAACAAGGGAGATGTTGTCAGGATTCGTCACAGTCCTGTAGAAAATGCCGGTGGCATTTTGAAACAGAAGCCACAGAGGTGGATACATTAGCATATTGTGTGTCTGTGTATATGTTTGTCTTTGTCTGTGTCTTGGGGCTGTCTCACTAATATTGTATGTGTACAGCTGGCTTCAAACAGGTCGCCTAGTCTGGTTATAATGAGAGCCAGGTAGTTAGGTATAAAAAACTCATATTTGCCGATTGCTATGTTGTGTGTGCCGGGGGGGGGTTCCATAGTGTATATGCGAATGTGCATATGCAAGCATGTGTGCATTCATGTGTACATTCAGTATGTGAATTAGTCACATTAACCAGGGTCCAGCTTGCGCAATGCTAGGAGGTCTGTGATGCCTCCCGCAACCCTTCTGTTTCTTTCATTCTCCTTTCATTTTTTTTACCCATATTCTCAGTGTTGTATGCACAGCAGTAAGCGTGTACCATGCTGAGTGGGAAAACACAAGATCTACAAAGACCATCTCTCTCTCTCTCTTCTTCTTTGTTCACCTGTGGCGCTGGCCTATTAGTAGTCACCATTCTCCACCCTTTAACAGCCTGTCCTGCTAGGTTCCTGTTTTGATTGTGCTAGTACTGTTCCAAGTACCTGTTTGTAAAGCTTGATCTTCACTTCAGTGTTTTGTTTAGATCTTGGTAGCTTACAAACCAGCTTTATCAAGCAGGGCTTCTATTAGATCTTTTTACTTACATGATTTGTGAAATCTCTTTTCACCTATATATTTTTGTTCCTCCATCATATTCATTGAAGAGAGATGACATACAATCAAAAAGTACTGTTAATGTTTAAATAATTTCAAAACTCTGCCATTTATTTTGATGTGGGGAAAAAGCAGTTATCCACATAAACAGAAATCAGGGAGAAAAAAACAATATAATAAACAGTGAAGATAAAGACAAAAACCCCGAACATATCGTATATTTATATGTCATATCTTAAAGTCCCTTCTGGGCTTCAGGATGAGTCTTCATCTTTTTTCTAACCTTAACTGGCTCTAATCTAATGCTGAAACTTAAGCTTCTGGTTTGGTGGGTCAATTACAGAGCTTCTGCAGGGAATATGGGTGAGGGGGAAAAATCTGTACCTGTTTTCCTGATAACTTGATCACTAAATCAGTGCACTGAGATACCAACAGGATAGAAACAACCCTGATGATAGCTTTGAATACTTTTTTCAGGTGCCATTGGCTCTTGATGTCAACTTTTCAAATTAGATTAAGGGTTGGGATTTAGCAATCATAATGATTACTAACTTGTAACATTGCAATCATGTGTTCTTCAAATCTCCAAATAGCTCTGAGCCAGAGCAAGGTAAAATTCATTTCAGTAATTTGTACTTTTGTCATTATGGCCTTTCATCAGCAGTCATTGTTTACTGTCTGACAGCTTGTTAACATAAGTAGCAAGCTAATTTTTCATTGCCTTGTTGATAATAAGCTGTGCTTGCAACTATTTGTTGCTAAGATTGCCACCCTTGCATGTCAGAAGAAGTGATGTCTGACCGTGTAGGATGCAGAAAGTAAAAGTGGGGCCAGGAGACTCTAGTTGATTGTGGGAGTCTCAATGAGGCTTAGCAGCCACACAGAGGAGTATGCCATGTAGCTGTTTAGAAGCTCTTGTTCAGGTGTCATGGATGTGTTATGAACCAAGTTTCAGGTCAAGTGCTGTCTGTTACTCAGCCTGCTGACTCTCTGCACTACTTAGTGTAGTTTTGGCCCCTTGCCCTTGCTACTTATCACTGTGTTTGTTTACTCTATCTGCATGTGTGGGAGACACATTGGGTTTTCCTGTGAACAGTGGCAGTCCTTTATACACTGTATGGACAAAAGTATTGGGCCACCAACACATTACACCTACAGAATTTTAATGACATCCCATGCTAAATCCATAGGCATCAATATGGACTTGGACCCACCTTTGCAGCTAGAACAGCTTCTGCTCTTCAGGGAAGGCTTTCTACAAGATTTTGAAGTTAAGAATTTTTGCCCGTTCACCCAGAAGAGCATTTGTGAGGTCAGACACTGATGTTGGAGGGGGAACCTGGCTCACAATCTCTGTTTTAGTCAGGGCTCTGTGCAGGCCAGTCAAGTTCTTCCACACCAAACTCACCCAACCATGCCTTTATGGACTTTGCTTTGTGCACTGGGGCACAGTCACTGGAACAGAAAAAGACCATCCACAAACTGTTCACAAAAAGTTGGAAGCACAGAATTGTCCAAAATGTCTTGGTAAGCTGAAGCAAGATTTCCCTTCACTGGAACTAAGGGGCCGAGACCGATCTCAGAAAAACAAGCCCCTAGCATTATCCCTCCTCCGGCAAACTTTACAATTGGCACAATGCAGTCGGGCAGGGAATGTTCTCCTGGCAGTCATCACACCCAGACATCCATCAGACCGCCAGATAGAGAATTGTGATTCATCACTCCTCAGAACATGTTTCCACCGCTCCAGAGTCCAGCGGCGGCGTGTTTTACACCACTCCATCTGACCCTTGATGTTGTGCTTGGTGATATAAGGCTTCCATGCGGTTGCTTGGTCATGGAAACCCATGCCATGAAGCTCCCTGCGCACAGTTTTTGTGCTGATGTTAATGCCAGAGGAGGTTTGGAGATCTGCAGTTATTGAGTCAGCAGAGCGTTGGCCACTTTTATGCACTATGCGCCTCAGTAATCGCCGACCCCACTCTGTAAATTTATGTGGTCTGCCACCTGGTTGCTGAGTTGCTGTGGTTCCTAAACACTTCCACTTTGCAATAATATCACTTACAGTTGATGGTGAGATATCTAGGAGGGAGGAAATGTCACGAACTGATTTGTTGCAATGGTGGCATCCTGTTACATCACCATTACAGTGCCACGCTGTAATTCAGTGAGCTCGTTAGAACAAGCCATTCTTTCACAAAAGGCTCACTGCATGGCTAGGTCCTTGATTTTATACACCTGTGGGACTGAAACACCTGAATTCAGGGATTAAGAGGTGTGTCCCAATTCCTTTTTCCATATAGTGTACGTCCTTGTTGACATGGTCTGCTCATTTCAAAAACAGATTGATGAATTTCAATCAACCAACTGTAAAGCTGAAATGCTATATAGTTGCAATTTCACAATCTATGAATAATTCACCCAACCCCAAAGTCCAATTCAGTATTGTGTTCATGAGGTCATTATTTCAACTTCAGGAGAATATTATCTCCTCTGCAGTTAAAGAAAATGATCGGTGATCATTTCTGTCACTGAAAGGTTTAAAAAAAAAAATCTGATGTGCTTAAATCTGGCTGAAAAGTACTTAAATTTGACTTTTGAAAACCTTGCACTAAGCCTGCACATAGCCCATAATGAGTATTTATTACAATCAGGGTGATGTATTTAGAAAAGCAATTATAACCAGTCACATTGCCACTCTTATCACTTCCAATCTTCCTCTCAAAGCTCCTGCTGCGTGTTAGAACTTAGGGAATATTTACTTTCTCCATCTGAAAGCAGTGTAGCCAATTGAATTCCTCTCTGCATTTTGGCATAATTGCTTCTGCTGTGGTCTGTTGTTCTGTTTCTTAGTGTGACATGTTGTTTGTACCAAGGCAAACCTCTCAGACTAGGCTGGTATTTCTACAATAAATACCTTGCTTCTTGCCCCTGTCCTGTACCCTCTTACAAAAGCTATACGAGTCATTATTTGTTTGCTCTCTTACCTATGCAAAACACATTTCTCGCAATAACAAAATGCATGCATTTTTGATGTAGGTCTTCTCTAGCTCACTCTATACACGGAGAATTATGTTTTTTGTGCATTTCTTGTTGCCAGCGTTATCATGGTATGATATTTAATTTTTGGTGAATACTTGAGTTTGTTTTCTGTCTGTTGCAACTGTTTTTTTTTCTCCCTTATGTTAATCAAGCAGCCCTATTTGAAATAACAGTAATTTAAATACAACTTTCCAAGGCAGTTAGAAAATACACACATTCAAATACACACACGCACGCACGCACGCACACACACACACACACATACATACATAGACACCCACACAGACTAACTCTCATGCCCTGTTTTGTATTTCCTGTCTGATCAATGCGAGCAACAGACAACAGCACCAAAGCTCCAGTGATTGTTCTCACAGACAGGGTGATACATGCTGTCGGGGTGCATTGTCTTTCGTCTGAAGTTATTTACTTGTTTGTTACTCCCTCTTTTTCCTCTTTGTTCCTTCATTTGTTTTGTGTGTGTTGTGCTGATGGGTGTCGTGGTAATTTCAGGTAGGATTGTGCCGCAGGCGCTCCTGTATGCACTGATGTCTCACACTTGAGCCATTGTTTTCTTCATTGCCTGATTAAAGAAAACAAAAACACATTTAGCTGTTATTTTGCAGAGCTGACTATATGAATCAATGCTGAGGCTGTGTGTGTGTGTGTGTGTGTGTTTTCTGTAATTTCTTTCAAGGTAGTTTATATATGAGTAGGCGGTGATCATAGTCTGTAAGCACAGACTGTTGACCCTGCACAAAGAAGCTAATTACTCCATACACACTACAAACAGCTCCCGCTCCACATCTGCACCGCAGGTTACTATGGGTCAAGGCTGAGACTAGCAGTTCTTCAATTTATTTGCCTATGTGTGGGTGTGTGTCGCAATACTCGGTCAGCAGGAACCGTGTTTGTGAGTCTTTGTGATCATTAATGGATGGTCATGCATGTGGAAGCATGTGCATTTTCATTTTTCATTCGGACGCGGCTGCCCCACTGTCTCGACGAGTCCTCGAAAGTGTTCCTCTTCCTTCTTATACAGTATTAACCCACTCTTACTGTCCACACAGCCACTATATGGACTGCCGAGCCTCTGAGTATGTTTAAGGGCATGGATTGCTATGGGTCCCTAGGGAGCTCTCAATAGGAATGAGATGGATGACACAGTTAGAGTAAAGCGCTCCTCCACTCTTCCTCAGTTGTTTTGAGGATCCTTCTGTGTTAAATCAATACATCCGCCCTCATACACACATGTACAGTAACAGTGATGTAATTTACGTGCACACATCTATGTGAACTCAAATAATCATTCATTCCTTACACATACACACACACACACACACACACACACACACACACACACACACAAAATTCACTGCTTCAGATTCCACTCAGCTGGAGGGTCCTCCCACGGGTGTTTTCAGAAGTGCTACTAACAACCGGCTACAGGAGCAAGCTCCACAATTAAATCTGTTTCCTCGTCTGGGGAGGTCATACACCCCTGCTCAGCGCTCTATTGATTAAAATCAATATGTTCCAATCTCATCAACACCACTGTCCTTGGCCTACTGATGGCCGGCTTACACAGGACCACAGTGTGTGATGAACGGCGACTTTCTTTGAGCGGATCCATACCTTTTGAGGTGATTGGGTTAATGTGGTCCCCTGGGTTGTCGTGGGTACAGCCTCCTATTTTGACGCGCCATCTGTCTGCTCCATTGATCAGGGGTCGCTGGATGGAACAGGGCTGGAGTAAGAATATGAAATAACGAAACAGTCTTGCATTTGCTACACACAGTACACCTCATGCCTGTGTCCATTTTACATGTGATGCTGCTTGTGTAAATGTAATAACGTATTTATGAATGTACTTCAGAGATGTGCACAGGCCATTGATGCATGCCTTTTTAATTGCTGTGTGTGTGTGTGTGTGTGTGTCTGTGTGAGATGGAGGAGGAGGCCCCTGGAAAGGGATGCCCAGCTTTCTGAGCTCAACCCGGCCCACACTGTCACTTAATTTGTGCCTCTTACCGTCTCTCTCTGCATCTCTCTCTCTCTTTCTCCCTTTATTTTGGTCTGAGTGGTGCTGGCTGACCTTCACTGGGACACAGCCACAACTCTAATTGCATTGATATGCCAACGAGCTGCAATGGTTCCAGAAGTGCACAGCAGTATTATCCCAAAACACCATGGTGGTATTCTTTTCAATGATGGCCCGCCGAGTCAGGCAGCTGATCTGTCTCCTGTCTTTTCTCTGTCATAAACCTCTCACACTCCAAATTTTAAGATCTACCAGTGTTAATTGACATCATCCTTTCTATTTCAATCCCTTGTCCTATTTCTAGCCTATTCATCCTGTCTTTGGTCCAGACAGCTCTTGTTTGTTTTAACTAACAGCATGACCGTCAACCTGTCATTGCACCATGTCGGCCCCCATCCTTTGCTTGTCTCTTTGTTTTAACTCTGGTTTGATCTGATGTAATTCAAACACATTTATTATTTCTGCCAATTATGAAAATTTCAGATGCAAAATTTTCATAAGTCTGTGTGTGTGTGTGCGTGCGTGCGTGTGTATGCTTGTGCAATTATGTTTATTTGTCAAAGATCATCTCTGGCTTTAAGTCTAGGCATAACATTAACATAATGTTAATGCCAATCTAGATCAAATGTGAAGACCTTCTTGTGTTGTCTAGACTGGGTTGTAGTATGCCTGTGGTCCTCGCTTTCTCCAGTCATTTCTCTCTTCATTCTCAGCAAGACTCACACTACATTAAAAATTAATTCCTCTACAAACCTCCAGAGTTCTAAAACCAGCAGCTGACATCATTTTGAATCATACTATTGTCATGTGTCCCATGTGGCTGGCCGGTGGGTGGGAGAGTCTATCAAGCACAGAGACGGCAGCTTAAAAAGCTCTATTCATAAATAATTAAATAATATGTCCAAATTATATGAGATGATATTGTGCTGCCTTCTGTATTGTTTTTATATCAGTCGGTTTAAGTCTTTATTTGCCTTTTTCACAAAAGGAACTGCATTCCTTTGTATCCAGTTGGTGTGAGGATTAGAGGAGGCATTGTGGAATAAGCTGTGGACAGTTCTCCTCACAGAACTATTTGTCATTTTAAGCTTTTTCACACTGATTCAAACATGAGCAGTCTAATACGGTCAGATGTTCAGCTTTGCATGTTCCATTTACTATATTTACAGGGAAAGTAACCAAATGCATAATTATTAAGCTGTAATAGGAATATCCAGCAGCTAAGCTATTCACTCCTTCGAGGAGGGGAAGCCTTTGGCAGAGGGTTATGCGGTTACCCCTGTCTATGTGTCCTTCAGCTGGACAACTCAAAAAGTTGCACAGATTTGCATGAAACTTGGTAGTAAGGTTGGTCATAGGCCAGCAAAGAGATTAACTTTTTAGGCCAAGGGACTTTTGCAATCGCCTTGGCTTAGCAATCACATCTACGCCACGTCACGAACACTGCAACAGTGAAATGCTGCAGTGTGTCCAACAGGTTTACAATATCAGCTAAATGCCAAACATGTTTTTTAGTTCTTCCAGTGATGGTAGTACTATGTCCAGCAGCAGTACTCATCAAAACGCACACGGGGAGTACTTACAGGGCAAATCTGTCATCACAGCAAAACTGACCAATGCAGCTGCTAAAGGGATTTCCATGGATTGTAGACCCTTTCAACATTGCTGAAAACAACAGGCTGAAAAACCTCATAACATTTTAAATATGTGATTAATCATGATTAATGTATGACTACCTTGTGATTGTTCAGTTTGGATAAAATGCTGAGTCAGGCTATGCTGTTGTGTCTCTCCTCACTTTGCTGTACTTAAAGTGTCTGAACAAATAATTCTGAGGGATAGTGGGTTTCCCACCTCCTCTTTGAAAAACAAACAAATAAGGTACCATATTAGAGGGAAGAGGAGAATAATTTCTCCTACACAATATTCTATGTGATCCCTCGAGAAGATGGGAGGTTGAAAGATGGCTGGGATAATTAGAGTTACAGTACCAGGAAAAGAGACGGTGAGTTTCAGGCTGAGAGAGAGAGTGAGGATGAGGAAGTGGATGAGATGAAAAAAAGCAGGAGATAAAGTGCAGTTGCTTGAAAGAGAGAGAGTGAAAACTGTGTTGATGGAGACAGGCTGGTTACCAGATGGGTTTTGTCAAAGAGAAAGAAGGAAACAGCGAGAGAGGGAAACAGTAAAGAGATGGAGGCTGATGTGGCCGTTTGTAATGCGATATGGCAGATGCGATTTTATTTTTAGGACACAAGGCCCCAGAACGATAGGTTTTATAGGGTTTTGAGTGGGTTGATCTTTTTAAATATTCAACTTCAATGAAATATGGAGCATGACTCCGGGCTGTTTGGAATTCATAAGTCTGTTTGGCAGGACTGGCCCTGCATATTGAGAGCTGTCAGAGCCGGCCTGAGTGTTAGACAGAAACCCCCCACCCTCAACTGGCAGCAGACAACAACAAGCAAGAAAGAAAGAAAGACCTCAAAGAGACTACCAGAGAGAGAATGAAAGAGAGACTTCAATTGGAAGTTTAATTATTTAATCACCTTTTGATGCTGAGACAATCAGTGCTATCAGTCTTTTTTAGGTTGCACTAATTGTTGCGATGGGAGTGATATGCTTCCATGAAACTGACTTATTAAATGTTTTCTTGTATTAAGCTTGTACTGTATGTGCCATTATGCAATAATGCCAAATATGTCGAGGTTTACATCGTATACCTCTCACTTTAAACTTGCCTAGTTACCAGCAGCAGTCTGGGAAAAAATACATTCTGCTGAAACTTGAATTTTTAGTAATGTGGATGGTTCATTTTCATTGCTGAATTTTATTCACTTTTTTTTGTTCTGACACACTCCTTTTTTTCTTTCATCAGAAAAATGGCTGTTAAAAATGTCGTACAGATGCAAATGGATAACGAGATGTCGAATATGGTCTCCATAATCCATTGCAATGTGTG
>OMLB01055510.1:0-34539 GCA_900302555.1 Myripristis jacobus
AAAAATCACCTCAGCTGCTTTGTCATTATTTTACAGAACACAAATGCTCCAAACCAACTAAAATTATTGACAGGCTCACTTACAAAAAAATGCACAACTTCAGAGTGTATATGATATTGTGTGCTTGAAACCCCCAGACTATCTCCAGCTCTAACAGATAGTATAAAAATGGTGTAGTTCGACTGTTGAAACAGGAAGATGCTTCTTAGGTTGCCCCATCTGCACCACGCCGCCACATCCATTGTTTCATTTCCTAAACCCAGAAATGTGTCATAATGCAGGAAATCATCATAGGGATTATTTATTTATTTTCATTTTATTATTATTTTTTTTAACTTCTGCCTGTTTTGAACGCTTGTTAACAGAGCAGAGTGTGACTGTATGGTTTGAAAGGCTCAAGGTGAGTCATAGACCAAAAGAACATAAGGAACTAGTATCTCTTGCACCATTCACTAAGTCCAGTCTGAAGCATCACCTATTCTAACATAAGTGCACACAATATGAAATCAGACCAGCTATAGCACCACAACTGGTCTATGTCTTCAAATTTTGTACATTATCATGTCATATATAATCTACCAGAGCAGATTTCCTCACAGACTAATGCAAATTGCTCACTTAAATTATCTGTAGCCTGAATAATTGTTGCTGTGGTGCATTAATTTGGAAACCATTTCATTTTACATTCAATTAACTTGTGACAATTGTGGCTATCGGGCTGTTTTGACTGAAAAATGACTAAGCATTGCCTAAGAATGCCGAACATTGTTAATCCGATTAGTCATCTGTTGTGTTTGCCAGATTTAAGAGAATCATTTATAGGTATACTGTACATGTATTCAGCAGTGATGTAAACAATCCATTGTCTTTCCCTCATCATACCCTATTATTATCTCAGACAAGAATTAGTTAAATAGTTTTGGATACTCTATAGGTATTGGAGAGGCAAGACATTTGAACACAGAGGAAACCTGCGGTGTGAACAATATGAGCACATGAAACAACATCACACCCCTGTACTGTTAGACAGAAAAAAACGTAATCTAAATCAGCTGACAGAGTAAATAAACTCCCTTTGTAACACACATTTATCTGTAACTGATGAGTATTGTTTGTCAAAAAAAAGCAGCAGATAAGATATGAAAACCATAAAAACAAACTAAAATCCATTTAGTTACTCTGAGTGCTTGTTTTAGACATTCCACTGTTGCAGATGGACAAGAATTGGATTTAAATTTGGGACGCTGTATTGGTTCATTGGCAAAGTCAATTTGTCCCAGAAAAGCATCTGAATGGATTTCACAAAGTGTCTCCACAAAGATCTAAATACAAAACGCATACAGTGTGAATTCTTCTGGAATAAAGATGTAAAAAAAAAAAAAAAAGAAAAAAAAAAGACATAGAAATCGAACAATGTTTTGAGGATCCTAAGGCCTGTTTGAAGTTGGCAGCTGATGATAAAGGTTATGTTTCTTTTACACAAACACGTTTTCCTCTTCCACTTGTTGTCCTAACAGAAGCTTATATCCAGACAATGACAAAAACCCTCCACATACTTTAGGTCTGTTTCATATACATGTATAACCTTATATAACCCTACACCACAACGGTGTAACTGCATTAGGATTCTTGCAGCGTGCCATCCAAACTGTTATCATTTCACCTGCTGAGTACATAGAGGGTTTAAGGCAACTTGGAAGTCAGTTTGACTTTTTTCTTCATTTCCGCTAATGAAATGTAACCGTTAACACTCATTAGTCTACATCATGGTCTTTGTTACATCCTGGTCAGTTAGATTTAGACTCTCTCTCACTCTCACTCACTCTTTCTTTCATCCATGTCAGAAGTACAGTATGATTGCTGTCATCCTTGCTACTGGACGTTTTTGACAGGTCGTTGACTCGTGTTTTCTGTCTGTTAGGATTCTCAGTGCGTTCGATATTTGGTTCTTTCTCAGGCAAACAGACTCACTTCACCCCAGCTCTCAGTGGTTACATATTGTTCAGTTCAGTGTTTCTGCTGTTGAAGGGACTGCGCTTCGGTCTCCTGAGCCTCATGTGGCTTTGTCCTTCTGGTTGCAGTTGTTGTCTGTGGTGGAGTGGCTCTTGCTGTGGTCCTCCTGTAGGCTGTTGGCCTGCGGGCCGTCCTTCTGTAGGCTGTCCTGCTGCTCTTTGGGCCGCAGGTGTCTGGGCTTGACAGGTAGGGCCAACACCAACAGCAGACACAGCAGATGTAAGCAGAAGTACCAGGACCTGGACAGTGATCGCAAAGCGAGACAGATGTAAACACAAAGGATTCCAACACAGTGAATTGTATATCGTAGTAAAAGAGTGATAAAAGAGCAAAACCTACAGATGAGAAAGATGATTAGTTGTAATTAGAGGGGTATGGCTTGTTGTCAGTTTATGCGAGGAAGGAAGATGATCATTGTGGAACAAACACTGCAGGAAAATCAGTGGGAGCTAATCCTGGCTGCCATGTTTCAGTCTTGACAGCTTGGATATTATTGTTATAGGATTAATAGGGTTATTTCCATGACAACAGAACAGTCTGGTGCACATGGCCTCTGTTCCACCTCAGAGTAACAGCTGCACTATGAAGCCTTTCTTCAGTTTGAACACCATCCCAAGTTCCCAACTATAAACATGTTAAGATCTCTGACCACCAGTAGTTTGGATTTCTATAGTAAATGTACAACGATGTACGATACATTTTGCGTCAGATAGTGTCAGCCAGCAAGGTATGCATAGTATCATATCTAGTAGCGACTGCTGATATTTTGCTTTTACATCAGGCGCTTTGCCAAATTACAGTAGCCTACCAGGAAGTTATCTCAGTTACCAAGCCCACCCCTGGTTTAAATGAAATGAGATGATGGCTTTCAAGCTATAGCTCACTGCACTATAGTAGTGGTTAGCAACAAAGAGGCAACCCATAATTTCCTGCGAAAACATAACAATTATCAATATCAACAGCACTATATAAGACTATTCACATCACCTTATTGGTTAGTGAATTAACCTACTTTCACACCACAATATTTTTTTCCAGATCTACCTTCTCTCCTCCACCACCCGCTGTCTTTACTGAGTCTGTTTTATGTTGCCTCTCTAACAGTCACAGCCTGATTTAACAGCAGCCACCCTCCGAATGACACTGACCACTGTTAAGGCCTTTATTTCATGGCGGCGTGCTGGCCGTGTTAAAATCACTCTTATTTCCTCCTTGTGAATCTGCCCCTGCCTGCAGTCATTAAGCTGTCTCATTAACAGTTACAGCCTCACCAGGGGAAACCGGTGCAATGACAAAGTGCTAGTTTTACATTGTGAGCAGTGACTTCATTTGCATGTTTAATATAACAACACTATTTTACACAGCAATGGTAAAAATATGAGAGGTACAGGGGTTGAAATATAGCCATTGTGCTGCCCATTTATCCTAATTCAAGACAAAATACCATGCACAACTGGCTGATCTGTGTGCTTCAGAGAAAGGTTTGACAAAATTGCAGTGTGTTCGGTTACTTTATATGAAAGGAACTCCATCGTTTTGATAATGGCAGAGCACGTGGCATTATGACACAAGACCAGGCATAACATCAGTTCAGTGCAATTGATGTACCTGTAGAACTTGAGCGAGGGCCCCACAGCAAGAAGGACAAATGGCACCACTGTGTAACTAATGGCAACCTGCGTCCCTGCCCACGTGATGACATCATAGAACTGTTTGTACGTGTCGCACACCAGGAAGTATGGTCTGACGTTGTGCCTTATCTGGAACAGAGCAAATAAACAGATAAATGCTGGACCGTAATGAAAAACAATCAATCAATGCAAAACTATATCAAACACAGTATTAATATAATCTAATATCATAACATGTAAATGTACCTTAATTCTTTTATTTTAGTGCTCAACTGATATGGCCAATCATAGATATATCAGTATCGTATCAGTATCAGCGTATGTTGATACCGATATGAATTCTTTAAATTTGTTTTGATGCTTTGGATAATTTAGAAATGAATGTTTAATTAATATACATGAAATTTTTATTTCAATTTTGATTTATTATTTATTTAAATGGTCAGCATTTTACTGATGTTTATTTAACTTATTTATTTACTTTGCTTATTTATTCTTCAGAGTTCATTTCCAGAATTGCTTGCCAGCATATAATGTATAATGTTTTATATTCTTTCATAAAGTTTTTGCTTAAGAAAGCAGCCTCCTGACTACCTTTGCATAGACATATTAGTGCAAAATTGGTGCACAATCCACATAGAAAAGGTCTATGTTCATTCCAGCCTAAATTCACAATATCGATCACCATCTTGGTAATCTGTGAATTTTTCCCCTCTAAGATCATTATCAGTCTCAATAATCCCATATCAGTCAGATGCTAATTATTTTTTATTAACCAATCCTGTAAATTCGACCATTTCTTTACAGTAGGAATGTTTTACAAGTAGCACTGACTGCAAACTGTATTGTAAAAAGTGGAATAGAATAGAGCAAGGGACCTTGTTCTGAAAACTTTAATGGCAACAAACAAGAAGTCTGCATTACTGCCCTTTTCTGCTCATTATGCACTCATTGGTTTTGTCTGTGCTCCAATTTCTTTGTTCATACTATATAGCCTCTCTCTCTCTGTGTCCTGTTTGGAGAAATCTATCATTGAAAAAGACTGTGTGTAGCCATTAGTTTTATGGTGCAGCTGGGTCAGTGGTCTCTGTGTCCTTGCAGCTGAAGAGGAAACAGCACCTGCACCAGGTCGGTACATTATGTCTGCTCTCAGTTATTCAACCTTTTTCCAGGCAAGTTATTTACCGGTGTGCCTTCAGCATCACACTGTGTCTACCTTAATGTCATCATCTTTTTTTTCACAAAACCAAACTGAAGAGGCTTGGCTTAGCAGAGCTTAGTGGTAATGGCCTAGTTTGAGGGATGAGCTGTGCACCACTTTATAATTATCGCTGTATCCTTGAAAAATGAGTTTTGTTCTTTGTCGGTCTGCAGCTGTTTGATCATTATTTGGGTGGAAAATGATACATCCCATTCCGGTAAGTCAAAAGAGGCCTTAGACTGTGGTAGGGCAGTGAGAAAACAAAGTTTATTTTATTCTGGGCTAGGAATTAGTCTGTAGCCATAGATATAGCAGTAATTTATACGATACGATTTTGATAAACAAAAATTTGTAATGTGGATATGATATCCAAGCAGGAAAATAATAGAACAGTTAAAAAGCCTAATAAGTTAAAAAATGCATCCCTTTAATGTGATGCAGCCTTGCCAGAGCACGATATTGTGATGTCCAAAAGCCCGGTCAATTTTGAGTCTTGTATGACAATATAATTTTACTATCCATACTTTGCTCCTGTAGAGGTGTATGGGTGTGCGGGTACTTACTGCACGTGCAGCCATGGTCATGGCTATGCCAGTGAGGAAAGTCAGGTAGTAGCCAGGATACACCCCGTGCCACATGGCTGACAGCAGGAAGGTGGCAGCAGTTGGGCTGATTGGACAGCGCTCATAGCACACCCTGCAGAGAGGACAGGCAGGGCACAGATCCACGGTTTGGTCAAAACAATTCACATGACTCAGGAAAAAACAAGTCAAGAGCTCCCTTCCAAATTGAGACATGTACCATTTGAAACACTGATTCCTATTTTTAGCAAAAAGGACTGCTGGCATGAAAGTAAAACACATTACGGTTTACATGAAAGCCAACCAGTCATTTAACAAATTCTGCATACAATATATCTATTTTTTGAGAACATAAAATTTGTATTTTGAATTATTTATGTATGAAGGTGGTGCACGTTTTTAAATCAAACCTTCAATTACTGTTTTTTAGACAGGTAAGTCTGGAATTGCATTTGGGATGATCTAAAATGGAGTGAGCCACACTCGCTAAGGGGGCTGTCTCCTACACACATGAAGGCAAGGTATTACAGCACTGATCGTATTACCTTTTGAGCCACAGAGATGTCTGGATATTCCAGTTGTCCAGGAACATTTTGAAACTGGTAGCAAACTGAAAATGGAACCCAACAGATATAGCATTAGAATGTAGTTATAAAAAGGTTTAATCAGAAAGTAACTGGTCTCAGAAAAAGAGTATAACCTCGATGTCCAGAATTCTGAGGTTTGAGATCAGGTCCCATCGTGGGGAGCCATCTTTGTTGTATCCATTGAAGCCAAATCCTGCTGCATTGTTGATGGCATCGGCTGCAGACAGACAGGAGAAATGTTTCAGAGTACTGTTACAGCAAAAATAAAGAATGACAATGAATCTTCTACAGATCCACATCTATACTCTTAAATTTCAGACATCTGAGAAACATTCAAAGAGAAGAATGGAGTCATACGGTACATGTATTTGGCATTATGTAGGCCTGAGGCTCACAACTAAACACTAGATGGCACTGTAACATAATTTAATGCAATTTCAACAGATGTCTTGGATTTTCTTTTGACCTCAGGAGATGAAGACAGCATTAAACTACCAAATTCTTTGGATTCAAAACATCTTAACAAGTTAAAACACTGACTGTGCTACACAGTTACCAGAACTACGTGCCTGTGTGCTAAATAATGATAATCTGCAAAGGATGCAATCACATCTTTGAGCCTGCAGTACTGTACGCTGAACAAAGGCCCTCCTAGTACTTGCTGGGGATGATGCTAACTCACTAGCAATTGCATCAGTTTTTTTCTGTATGCCTGCTAAGATTACAGTTGGGTTTCGGTATGGGTTTTTCCAATTGTAGGGGAAACTCTGGGATACATTGCTGCATTTAGGTGAATAATTAATTTAAAAAAATATATTATTTAAAATCAAATTAATAAATTAACTCTCTCTCTCTCGTTTTCTGTGGTTGTCAGCATCTGGTTAAAACCAAAGTAACTCCAAATGACAGACAATAAAGTTTTCATGCTGAGAATCTGGATTTCTCTATCTAACACCGAGCCGATCCACCAGCCTGCTCATCATTTACACATTTCCTAAAACTGTCTGTATGGTTTGTACTTCTGTTTCTTTCTCTTTCTTTTCTGCTTTCCCATCTTAACTTTTGTTTCGGTCACATGAGTGCACACTGTGCATTCAAAGGCTGTGATTTGTCAAGTATACAGTAATAGAAGTGTTTCATGCAGCATACTGAATCTGCTAGGTGAATGGAAAATGTGACAACCATTGCCAAACTACACACAACTACATGACTATATTAATCATGTAGACATAAAAAATCAGACAAATTTTAATAAAGGCCAACACTCTGATTGATTCAGCAAAACAATATAACGGCCTAACCCACTTATTATGAAATTATTCTAAAAAGTTTTTGGTCTGATGACAGCAGACATAACCAAATATGCAAAAACAACTTGTTACAGCTAACATCATGACAGGCCAACAGAAGGTATGCTCAGATTTGATTTACTGGCCATCTAATTAACTCACCAAGCGTCCAGACGAAGTAATACTTGGGCCTCAGAGCCAGCATGGCCAGGTAAAGGTAGATGACCTGTAGGTGGAAGGGTGTGGAGGAGATGAAGCCGTCGTCGATGGAGCGCTCCACAGGGATCACCTTACACAGCGACAAGTACACAGCCAGGGAGATGGCACACGAACACAGCTTGGCGATCACATCATTCTGAGGGAGGTGAGAAGAAAGAAACAGTTGCAAAGGGTCAGTACAGTTAAAGTTCAGCTGTTTGATTCCAGTAACAACACCGTATTGTATTACATCAAATCAGGAACAATAACCATGTGATATTAGGAGACATTCTCCCTCTAAACCTCTGTTAAGTTGACTCAAGGATGTTTCAAGTCCTTGAACATTCTCTCATGCTTTATATTTAGCCACGGCTGTGTTCCTCCCTGTTCTTTTCTCTTTTGGGAAAAGAAAAAAATGAGGAAAAACACATCTTGGAGTGTGATTTCAATTATTAATGCATATGCAGTAAAAATACTGAAGTTATTTGGAGGATTGAGACATTCAGTACATACTCGCAATCCCACCTCAGGAAAATGATAAAACGAAAGCATCTAGTTTCTCTGAGGAGGACAAAACTGTCCCTCTTTAGACATCACACACAAGAGGGCTCTCTTAATGACAACGTTGTTTCAGACTAATGTCCGAAACAACATACTGCTCTTCTTTAGGAAAGATTTGAAATGTTTATGTATTTGTATGCTATAAGCTCTTGCATACAACATGAACTGGAGCTTGTAAAGAGCCATTCCATTTTGCAGTGCATGAACAGAAAGGATTTCTTTCCCTAATTATAATGGTATATACTGTATAATGAGATTAAAACACTGTATTGTATATATGATTAAACTACAATAAGAGGCCAGCAAATGCAATCATAGCACATGTAACATGTTGAAACACGTAAGGGAACTAAAAGAAATGGACTTGAACGAGATAAACCTGTATCCCATACAACAACACAACAGCTGTAAAGCAGTTTATAGTACCTTGGGAGATGGCTCGCTCTGCTTGTACTTCCCGTTCTCCTTGCCATTGGTGTTCTCCAGGTGACGCGGCTGGTAGCCCGTCCCCTCGATGAAAGCCATGTAGTCATTGTAGGAGCAGGTGGGCCCTGCAAGAATGCCCATGAAGTTACAGTTGTAGCTCAGGTACTCCAGCAAGCTGGGCATCCTCCTGGAAAACCACAATTAGAGAGAAGAACAGATATGTCAGTCCAGATAGAGACTGCAGACAGGTAAGAGACACATGTTGGACCTGAAGAAGAAACTGTTATGTTTTCTTGTTCTGAGTTTTTACTGGTGGAAATGCCATTCTGCATCCATAGTCTCAGTAGAGTTTGAGGAACTGAGAGCTCTAAATTCAGTTTGGTAAGGAGACAGTGCTGCAGCTGATCACATTTTCTTGGAGCTGTTGGAGTGACTCTGGACAGTGTGCAGTCTCTCTGCCTTGGCTGCCAAATGTAATTCTGCGGGATGGAGGTAGCGAATTAACTGCCTGAACAGAAGTACTTGTTCTGATTGCTAATTCCCGACATCCCCTGTGGCCATCTCAGAATGAGTGGCTGACTCATAGTGACCATGGCATTTCTGCATAATAAAGCAACGCGCCATATTTGAGGCCTTATAAGGACATTGCTTAAGTGAGCTCATGCTCATCTGTGCAAACTGTGTTAACCTGTCTTTTGTGGAAATCCTCCAGTGGACTTCACTAAACCCCAAGGTGACACGCATAACTGAAAACCATGCCACGGTTGCATTAGTGCCATAGCAACTGTCGAAATATGTTTCCCTCACTCTCTGGTCAACTTCAATTAAAGTAATAACAGAGTTTCTGCCACGATTATGCAAAGATGTCAGTCCTGTTCTCTGCTCTGTCTCTTCTTTCTGTGCTTTTGCTCTCTTCTTCTCTCCAAGAGCAGAATCTCTGCTCTTTATTCTGCCGCTAAAAGTAGAAAGCAACTTATTAGCAACTTTCTATAAAATCCACTGGAAAAAAAACTAACACTGTCCATGTTTGATGCTTTCATGTTGCTTCTGAAATGCACTTGAAAGCACTATTTGTTCCTATTTCTGCCTGCTTACAATAGCATCCCATTGCCTAACTTCCTTTATGCCTGCTGCAGTACTGCTACACTGTCAGTCCTCAGGAGGAATTGTTTGGGAAAGTCCTGCAGTGCTAATGTGAAACAGACACAGGGTGGGGGCACTCCTACAATGCAGGTCACATACGAGGGGTGAATGTGTAGTTGCCTAGATACAGAGTGTGTACAACGTTCTTGACAGCCCCAGAGAGCATTTGAGAGTTGGACGGGGGTGTGATTGTTTTTATGCACAAAGAAATGTAGTTTCCATTGCCATGAGAGATATTCCTTTCAGGCATGGAACTCTAAAAAGCTAGTTTAACACTGTCAGCTTTTGAAACTGAGAGGTGAACCCTTCATTGATCATCTGATGCAGTAAAAACATACCTGAGTCACATACCTGACAGCTAGGTATTTCTGAGTCGTACTCAGCTGCTCCTCCCTCTTGGCCAAACCTACAGAGAGAGACACAGAGGGGCACTTAACGTCAGGGACATTAATTTCCATATTTTTGTTAGCACAAATAATCCAGAGGAAGTTCTTTTGTGCTCCCTTTTTGTGGAACTCTCTCCCAGCTGAAAGCAGAAGGGCAAACTCAGTCGAAAGCACTAAATCAAATCTAAAAGCACTTTTTTTCCTTTATGTTATGATCTTTATTGATGTACCTTTATGTGTTGGATATGTTTTAATGTTGTATTTTTATGTAGTTTATGATCCTTAGATTATTGTACTTTGCTATGCTGTGTGGTATGTGTACATGTGTGCATATTCTCCTTTATGTGTGTGTGTGTGTGTGTGTGTGTGTGTGTGTGTGTGAATCCCTTTGTAACATAGCAAAGGGGGCTAAAACTTCAATTGTGTTAGCAAGGAGTATGAGGGCATTCCAAAACATGCACATGCATAAACACCAGTGCTTTTAAAGTCCTGTTACTTTCCCTAGGGCTTATTTGAACAACAATTAAAAACAGCAATGTCACAGTGACTAGCCATGATGAGTCACAAGATGCAATCAAACCCATCAGGGGTCAGAGGTCATCCCCATAGTAATACACAAGGCCAGGAGTGGACGTGTGACTGACCCCGTGACTACTACCATCCCCCCTTCAGCTGAGTTAGCTGAGAATAGGGAACAGGGAGGGAGAGCAAGGGGCAGAAAGAAGAGATGATGGGAGTGAGAGGGAGGGCTGTTACATAACCTCATTAGAACTCATCATCCAGCAGAGGATGTTTATCATTAAGAGACCAACAAAGACGTACAGCCAGAACAGTAGTGCACATTATAACCTAAGGCAAGCCCCATTACATCTTGGCAAGACACTTCCGACTAGTGGTTGGTCTCTGTTTAAGCTGCCTGCATGGGCTAATTGCTTATGTGGCTAAATATGTTATTACCAATCTGTTCATTGTTTATGGTACTTAGAAGAGGCCCTGTCTACTACTGGGCTGCCTCTGGCTCTATGCAACTCATTGGGCTAGTGAATACTCATGGCTGGCTTTGATAGGCTATCATGGGGCACATATTAGGTTCAGGGAACAGCGCCTCTTTCAAAGCTATGTTTAGTCGCACTATGCTGCTCCACTGGCTGCATTAAAACCTCTGATCCTAATCAAAACGAATGAATGGAAAGGATGAATGTGAGATAAGGGCTTTGCTGTGGCTTCTATACCTCTGAATCATAGAGAGCTGAATCATACAGTCCTTCTGAAGTCTATTACTGTATAAAACCCTGTGAATGTGTGTGTGTGTGTGTGTGTGAGGAAACAGGTATCAGGGTGTGACAGTCCTCGGAGGATGGGGATTATAGTCTTAGTTTCTCATTAGAGTCACAGTTGGAAGGAAAAATCACCAACCTGAACCGAAATTAATACACTATACTAGACGTACACGCACACACATATGCACTGCACACACATCCACACACATGCTGTCACACAAGCAAACAGATTGTTATGAGACTACTGACGCCACTTAGAAATGCCTGCGGGGACAAAAGACTCCAAGTGGGAGCCAAAAAAAGCTGCGAGAGACTCTCATCAGCCTCTCAATCTGTAAGCCTCTCACCACCGAAGACACTTGATCACACTTGTTTAATTTAACCTTGGTGTCAAGTCTCCATCTTTATTTATTGCTCATTAGCAAGTCTGGTGTTTCACTTAAAGAAGCGCATCAAACACTCCATTCGTGAGTAAGAGCGGCTTCAAAGGATTGAGACTGTCACATTCAGGTCAGCCAGTGGAAAACAAACTGGGTGTCTTATTCTGGCACAAATATCTATAGAATCAAAGATGGGAGTGTAAAGCAGAACACTGCAAAAGTGTCCATCTTAACGAGCCATTATGTCTCATATTCAATGTTGAAAATCTTGTTTTTCTTAGACCAAATAAAAAGTCTGCCAGTGGGATGAGCTAATCCCACTTGATTCCAACATATCTTCATTTGTTTCAGTAGGTTTCAAGGATTCAAGAAAATGTTGGAAATAAGTTTGCATTGGAACTTGTTTTAAGAAATATAAGATTGTTAATGCTGAAAATAAGACCAAGTGACAGTGAAACACTGTAACAGAGCTGCAAAATTCCCTCTCCAGTAAGGAGGTTAAAGGAATGCCGTCAGATTTGAAATTTTTATTGGTGTTACTTTCCTGCAGAAGACACTCCTCGGTGAAATCAATGAGCACAGCCAACTGCTAGCCTGCAGACAGGTGCAACTCTTGACTTGTCTTGAATAAGTCAAGAAGGCAGAGTGAAGAAGCTTTTTCCCCACAAGGTGACAAGTTCTTAAGAAAAACAGCCAACTAAATTTCAAAATGTCAGGGTTTCCCCTTCAAGCCGCGAGCTTGTGACTGGAAGTTTGTTGGCTCAAACTCACAAACCATTTTAGAAAATGTGGTCAGGGGAAGTGAGAGAGGAGGCAGCAATAACCACTATCAAAGTGCCACTGAACTCTCATCTGCTCCAGTGGAGCTTAAGTAGCCCTCACACACTGTAACTGCTCCTTCTAGGTTGTTACTGAAATATAAAGAAGTGTTCAAAAACAGCCTGCTTGGTTACACAGAGAAAGAGGGGCAGAGAGAGCACAATTTGTCACTGTTTTATTATGTAAGTGTGTTTATCTTTCTTTTCGGTTCACTAGCCTGGAAGTTCATTGTCAAACCTCACTGCTGGCTTGGAAATGTGGCCATGCGATATGTTTCCAACTCAAAAGGGAAGTGACCTGACTTTTTCACTTCACTGTCATACCCACTGATTCTGCACATTAGATGCACACATACAGAAAAAAACACACATGCACACACACATTTGGAAACACATCCGCACTTGTTTTACCATCATGTATTTCAAATGCCAGGCTGGTAATCTTCTGTGTAATGACCATCATGGGCCTAAAAAAAAGAACAGCAAACAGAGAAACGGGCAAAGTTAACATCCTGAGTTTCAAAACTAATTCACTCTTTACTACTAGAGTGCATATGTTTATATCCAGCATATACAGCCATCAAACAGGCTAATTAGTAGTTGTTGTCAATAAGATGTTTCTGAGCATCTGTCAGCAGAAATTACTACTAAATCACTGGTTCTTCTGTTTTTCTCTAAAGATTGAGATTTTATAATTACTTTTACTTGTCCCCCCTAAAATTTATTTTGTGCAAATAGTATGCACGCTAATCAGGTAGTTACATTATTTCCAGGCTAATAACCTGCTAGCCTACAATTTGTACTGTCACCCTACATAACAGGGACTTTGAAAGGCTTTGGAAGCAAAATATAACCAGTGGATTTGGATGCCATTTTCCCCAGTAAAGATAATCACAGCATCACCTGTGTAGTTTTGCAGTACTTTAATTACTCCACAATGGGAACTGTCTTTACTCCAGGATAAATGGAGGCCATTTCAACCTTATGCAGCTGTTCTTTGGACCCTGAGCCAGTTTATGAGAAACACTGTGCTGCACAGTCCTCTCCCTCCTGTCTTATCTCATCCATGCCTCATCAGTGCAAATCGAAATATACAGCACTGAAGAGTGTGTGCTCACATGCATTAGCCTATATTTAGATATATGCAACCCTGTCCTCATGCTAATACTTGCATCAGCAGGTACAAGTTCATGATGTTGAATAATTACAGGTGAAAATGTTTGTGGTAGCATAAAGTTAGGTCAGCAAGTAATACACCAGACATTTTCTTCTCTGTCAATAAAACTGCTTTAAAATTTTAAGAAAATATAGACTGTCTGGTCCTAAGGCATGCATTACATTAGGCTATACGGGACAAACTGACATTTAGAAAAAAACGAACTATGTATTTGACATTTTCAAGGAAAATAGAGGGACAGAGGACGAGACAGTTGAAAGAGTGAAATCTCTGCACTCACAGAGCCAGCATGAGTTTGCATTAGGTTGCTTAGCAACTGGCCACCCCCGCCCTGCTGGGTGTGCAGGCTGTCTGCTTCAATTGTCAGACAGTCTGGAGGAGTAGGAACTAACTGCAAGGAACTACAGCCTCCATCGACATACTCCTGCAGACCCAATTGATCAGCATCACAGGCTCTTGTTATTGTTGAGCTTGGCCAGGTTGAGTCATTCCCAGTATTCCCCGGACTCTTGCAGGTGACTTGTAAGGTATTGCAAGACATTAAGGCATTAAAAGTCAGACTGCTTAACAGTTTGAAATGAATTCAAGCATACAAAACACTATTATGAGCGCCATGACTTTAGCTTACCCTGTGAAATCTGCAGAGTACATCCCGTAATCAAAGACGTAGACTCGCGTGATCTGACAGAAACTCAGATAGCCCAGTGCCACAATGAGGCAGTACCTGCCGAGGGAAAGAGAGGGAGAGAGAGAGAGATAATAAATAAATAAATAAATTGGGTAATGTACATGTGGCTGGAAATAAAAATGGAAAAATACAGAAAAGATTAGTTCAAAAGAAATAAAAGCCAAAAATTCTTGGTATTGTATAATCTTGGTATGGAGCATTTCAGATAGGGTGTCTTGATACACATTGTTAATCTCTTGAGTTGATATTTCTGAGAAGTGACAATTAGCTTTGTTTGTTCACTTTGCCCCTTTCCTTTTTCATCTCATCTCTGACATGGAACAGGGATTGCTGTACAGAACAAAAGACAGTGGTCTTGGCTGCTGTGGGAGTGGTGGGGGGGGTGGCGAAGTCAGAAAGTGGACAGGAGGGCAGAGAGGGCTCCAATAATGTGTCACTGTCCATGGAGGAAGACAGAAGACAACAGGAGCTTTCAACAGATGACCAGAGACCAAAGCACTGAGGCTTAAGAGTACAAAGCTGCTGCAGATTCAGCCCAAGTCACAGCTAGCTAGCTAGCATCCCTCTGCTACCAACAATAAGAAGATTGTGCTGGTCTGAGCACATAAGACACACCAGCTAGAGAGATAACAGTAGTTGTTTGGATTTTACATTTCTGAGAGAGACATCAATTTCTGGGACAAGATGCAGTAAAGCCATCATTTATTTTCTACTGCCAAAGGTTTATAATGAAAAGTAATCCACACATATGCTCCAGTGATAATTATTTTCAGACCTCAAATAACCCTAACCCTAACCCTAAAAGCAGAATTAAGAAGAACAAAAAAAGTCTAGTCACTAAGACTTGCTTCTTTGCAAATCGCAACAGTCAAAACAAAAAGATGAAGCAGTTACAAGTACAACACTTTCTGACCCAAAAGGAACCAAAGAGGATTCAGCTACTTAGTGGGATTAATCCTCCTGTCAGGCTCTGAGCAGGGAAGGCTGCCTCAAGACAGAGGGCATCTGCAAACAGCTGCACGTCACTCACAAGCCAGAAAATTCCACCCTACCACCTCCTCTCACAATGCTGTCTTTGCCTCAGTGTGGGTTTGAATGTGTGCAAACTCACATGTTTGTGTAAATGAGCACTGCACGTCTGCATTCTCATTGGATTTCCATGCCATCCCCAAGCTGGCTTCAGAGGAGACATTGCGGAGTGGAGATAATCATAACACTGCCTCATTATGCACCCTGTGCTCTGTGCTTATGCCCATCCCTCACTTGGCATGTCCTCAATGGGCAAAACAGTGCACAGCAATGTGCTCCAGTTGCATTACGCTCATATAGGAGTGAATGTACAGCTCATTTGAGTGTATAAAGTCTGTGTATATAGAGTGTATATGTGGTAAGATTATTTGTTCATTAAAGCCAGTACAAGTGTGTACACTGTGTGAGAAATTTATTCTTGGAACAATGCGCAGACTTTATCATACTGGAGATGCCATCTGATATTTTTGTGATAGCCCAAATAGAGGTATACGCAGCTGATGACACCATCATCTGAGTAATGCTTGCCATTTTGGGTTTTGTCTTATCAGAATACATTAAGTGTGTAGCCTACCGTCTAAAAGGGCAAAACAATGGTAGCAGCAGAAATAACACAACAAGAGTGACACTTTTGAAATGCCATTTAATAGCTGCTTTAATCCAAAGTGTTGTAGTTGGAGCATATTTCCTCATTTCATCAGGAACCTCTTGAGAACTCCTAAAGGTCCCAAGACCCCACACTGAAACCAACTTGACCCCACTAATCTATTTTAAGAAAGTAGTGTACTTGGCAGATGTACTCGCCTCAAATGGGCTTAGCTGTGAAAAGTGATTCTGAAAACTAGCCCAAAAATAGATTTAGATAGTTGTGAGGCAATGTTTCAGTGTCCAAGTCCAGCTTCAGTCACCTGATCTCTTAATGTGGGGCAGGAAATAAGACTGAGGACACGATACTATCTCATCAACACAGCTGTCACATCATCTAAAGACACAAACAAGAATATGACAGCCAGACAGGAAATCAAACACACCTCATGGCTTGTTTACTTGAGGTTCCGGACTACAAACAGATTGCAGATCAGACCAGAGGAATCAATCATTTCATATCAGATATCAGATTTGATTTTCATTGGAAACAAGTCAAATAACCATGCCACTTGCGGATGTTTTCTTGTGTTTTCGAAGAGTAATACTTTAATAGGCTCAATATTAAACTACTTTACAAAGATTGTAAAAAGATTTTTTTTTTTTTTTTTTGCAGCGCAGAACTTTTTCTTAACTTTTTCTGTCAACTTGCCAAGCCCTTAAAACCTTCCTCTCAATATAACCATCTCAATCATCAGTAATAACCCTTTCACAAAGATTAGCTTTCTCTACCGGCAGCCCACAGCGGTGATATTCAACCAGGATATGAGCTATGTGCCACAGCAACTATATTTGCCGTGGATCCCACCAGGGATCCTGTCTTCATCCCAATGTGATTTGTGTTTATGTAATTTACAGCTCAGAAGGGGGGCTCTTTCATTTGCACTAAGGGCCTCAGATGAAGCCTGGGACTAACATAGGCTGGCTTCCTGCTGTGGGAGAGCCATAGACGGGTCAACACAGAGAGAGGGAGCCTCAGGGGAGCCACAGGTAGGGTACAGATACATGGAGCAATTTAAATCAAAAACCTAGAAATACATACAGTATATGCTTCAACTGGCCAAGACCTTTCTGGGCTTGTGCACACATACAGTGAATGCCTCTAAATACACTTTCAAGCACGTATAAATATATCCAGAGATCAAGTGGAAATTTCCATCTGTTCCTGCAAAGAATTATGAGAGGCAGTAAGAAATTCACACACTTGTCTCTCTCCATCTGCTCACATACAGCAATTTGCTCACGACCACATGCTATGTATGAAAGACTTAGCAAGTGCCATCAATGTCAACGCTTTCATACCAATTACAGCATGCTGCGCCCATATAGACGTAATCTCTCAAATTCACCCTGCACTCTGGCCTTAATGTGGTTCAGTTACTGTAGCTGTCACTGCGGAGGTGCTGCTATAAAAAAATGCTTTGTAGAAGGTGTGGAGTTGGATTTCAAGTTGAATGGAGGATATTTGGTCTACGCCTGATAGCAGGTGTTGTGAGATCTCTTCAACAGTCCCAGTTATCGTTGTTTGGTTCTGCTTCTTCGTTGGTGCCAGTATCAATAAGAGACGACACTTTCATGTCAGCAAGCTTTACTTTCATAGCCTTCCCTGCTGGTCACACCACATCCACAGGATTTCACAGTTTTCCTTCATAAACACTCTTTCACTCATACACACACACACACAACAATGCCTGTGCCGTTCAAAAGAAGCATGAAACTCACACAGGCAGCTTTGAACTGCAACAATAATCACCATTTGACACATGCTTCTTGCACATGCTTCTACCTTTGCTTGCATGAAAAAGTGTGCGTGCCTGTTTGACAAAAAAAGAGACTACAGTGGTAGCTTTCCTTTGATCTCTGTCCATGCTGGGCAATATATCTGATTTTAAAGGGGCTGCATGTGGCATTTTCACATCAATAATCCATTAGCTGCATTTAACATGAGACATTGGGATATTCATCAACAAAAGAGACCACCACTGAAATCACTGGCTGCAGTTTGCTTTGTGCGCCAGAGGGCAAAATTTTAGGGAAAATCTGCTGGATTGCTGTATGACACCAAGGGAAGGGCGCAAATCAGGAGGAGCACTTGCTGTTCTACCAGCACAAGTGGAGCTTATGCTTCCACACTTTCTCATCATTGCAACATCCCTTTTGCAACAGGAAGTAAAAGCTTCATGGGAAATGGGGTGATTTTTTGAGAAATGATATTTTTGGGATATGTCTGAGAAATGCTAGCACTAACCACAGCATGAGCATGAAACAAATCCTAAAAATGACCTTGACTGGGGTCTCATTTGTTTATGGTAATTATACCTAGGTATCACATTAGTTTGACAATGCTTAAAGCTGCACTAGGCAAAATTGCTTAGGGTCAGTTTAAATGAGGATACTTTACCAAGCTGACAAAAAGTGGAATGAGCATGTCAGTTGATGGTCAAGTCTGCAGGGTTCTCATACAGTAGCTGTCCCGACTCACTAACAGAAGTATGTTTTTTCTACATTTCTGTCAGTTGATTCTAAATGTATTCACTTGAATCAACCCACTGCAATTTTGCATGGTGCAGCTTTAAAGAGGCATGTAACATCTTTAAAGAACTGGACTGCATTCACACAGAGGTGTGTCTGTTGTTACAAAAATGACATCAAAAGGAACAAAAAATAACTATCCTAAGATCTCTTTTTGAAACCTGAAATGCAGCCATAGCGCCTGTCTTTTTTGGCAGCCACTGTAGGTAAAAGTTCATGTTGTGGCTGCAATCAAGAAGCTGGAACCTGTGGTTTGATAACTGATGTTATCAACCAGCAGGCGGCACTCTGTTGGCACTTGAAGCAAGAGGGGAAAGAGCTGTCTAGAACATTCCCTGGCCATTCAACACACTCAACAGGTGAACCACCAAAACTTGAGTAACATCCAGCAGAGAAAGGGGAAGGAGAGAGAGGGGCATCTGCAGCTACAAAAGAGTGAATGGCATGACATATGATGCCCACCACTGAGCAAAGAGCCTCTCGGCAGTCAGAGCCACCCCAAGCCTGGATCATAATCATAGCAAAAAAAATAAACATATAAATAAAAAGCTTTTAGCAACTCCATAAAGCTGTTACACTTGCACTGCACTCACTGTACACTCTGCCCAAGTGTAGTATGTTTGAGTGGGAGTCTAGGAGACGACAACAAATAAGGATAACATGAGTCCCGATGTGACACACAGTGCAGTGCACTGGAAGTGATGTGAAGTGGACAGAGTTTGTCCACTGCTTGGCTATTATCACTGCATTAGAGAGGATGCATAAAGTAATTTTATCCAGAGGAATGGGACATGGCTGTTACTAGCAACTGGGCAGCAGTGTTTATATCCAGTTTTCTTCTGCTCCATTTCATCTCTGCTGGCTGGTATTATCATTGGAAAGGCTCCTAGTCCTCAGTGTGCCATGTAATCTCTACGGTGAAAACACAGAGGATGGCTGATCGTGAAAGACATTGATGGGGAGAAAAAGAGAGGTAGAATGAAAAAAGAAATGCACATGATGGAGAAAGAGACTCTAAAGAGTAGAGGGCACAGGATGGGAAAAGGTGGGAGTTTCACCCAAGGCCTTTGACATAAAATAAAATATTATTATTATTATTCTAATTTATATTTAATTATTATTGTTATTATAATTATAATAAAATATTTGACTATGCAAGCAGACACATGGATAGTTCAAAGAGCAGAGGCCATAGGTTTGACTTGGACTAATTGTACACTCAAAGGACACACACACACACACATGTCCCAAGTTAAATCTCAACCTGTTGCTACGATAATAGCACATTTGTTATGCAAAAACCTGAGGTACAGGGTTCAACGCCCTCTGCCTCTGCAAATATGAACATGTCACTGTGCCCTGTTACCCTGCTTCTTTCTCTTTCCTCCTGACCCAACAGAAAGCAGCAAGCTGGCGGCTGAACTTTAAACCTACTACTCCCAGGGGTACCCTTCAAAACTATGTGCAGCCACAATAGGAACATGTCATCAAGCTCTATCTCTCACTATCTGGCCATGGAAAACTCCAAAACGTAAGAACTGCGTGAACTCCGACTCTGGAAGGGGCGAAGGTGTGGACTGATCCAACTTGTGCTGGCTTGGCTTGGGTGACAGCTCCACTTTTCAATTTCATAACAGCTAAGAAGGAGTGGACATGACTTATCTGTCCACTTAGACAGGAGATGGAACACCAGGCCAGCAGCTTACTAAAGCCGTGTGAGGGGGATTTAACCGTCTTTCCAGCCAGGCAATATGTGATAATGGAAAGTTTTGCTGTATGCTGCAATGCCATCTGTCAGCACAGCTAAAGAATGCCACTTAATATATGTCTAGGTCATTCTGCAATCAGGATATGAGTCCATTCTGCCAGAGCACTTGTTATTGTGATGAATGTTTTGTTAGCATCTATTTAGGGTGTTTTACCCAGAAGGAAACTTCCACTGTTTACACCTGCCCTCATAACCTTGAATCCTGGCAAAAAATAACAGCAAGACAACAGAGTGTGTGTGTGTTGTCTTGATAAGCCATGGTCACAGATGGAGGCCTGGGGGACAGAATCACTGCCATGGTGACCCAGGCTCATCTGCCCCCAAAACCCAACAAATAACACAATAATGACAGCAAAAATTAAACCACAGTCAGATGCTACACACCAGAAACATCCTGTGTTCTGTTTGCTGAAGGCCTTCAGTTGCACATATTAAATGAGTGACAACCCAAAAACTGCAAGGTCCTCCAACAGAAGACTATTTAAAGTCCACCTAGGCTAGTTTGCCTCCTTCTCCTCGCAGCAGTAAACATGTCATCCTTCAGCCAAGATGCATTCCCCCTTCACAGGCAAATATACCATGTTGTTTTGAGGCCTGTAATCGTAGCATCCCCTTTGGGCCAATTGTTGTAATGCTGGAATGCAGTTGATGAGATGCATCATTTTTAAACTTTAATGAAAATCAGATTCGTTGTGTCTCAGATATCACATGGCACGTGGACAAATAAATAAACAATGTCACAAACCACTTGGGCCAACCAGTGTGACTTGCTTGAAATACTGGAGTTCAGCAATGAGAGGCATTATTGTCAAAATCTGATCAGCATTGTCTGGTATATTGTGGCATGAATGAATAAACACACGAATGGAAGAGGATATATTGTCAGCCCTGAATGTCATTATGCAAAGCAAAAAAAACATAAAGATACCTAGCACACAACCTTACCATTATCAAATACCTGTTACTGCCAAGCCTTTGGTATTTTGGCAACCTCCATGTCAAACAGAGAACTCCTGTTAAATAGTAATGCTTGCATTTGTCCTGGAAGGTTTTAGCATTGCATTAAAATGCTGATGGGACATTTCTGCAATTTTGAGTGACCCTGACATATCTGACACTTGTAGGTCAAACAACAACTGCGGGGGAAACCCTGTAAATGCAGCACATGAAATTTTGCCGTCCATTTGCATTACACTCATTCTTACTTGTGCATGTGTTCCAGGCCCGCGAAGACCATGACGCTGTAGGACAGACCACTCTGCACGAGGAAATGGAGGGCATACCTGTGGAGGGACAGACACATTAAACAATAACATATTGTATTGTTCCCTGTAGGGAATTTCTCTTTGCACTTTCCCAGAGTGCAGATTCAGCTATAGAGCAGCCCTCCTGGGAGAGGTAGGGATTCAGTCTGTTGCTCAAAGCTGCTCCAGCAGGGCCGATGCTCGCAGAAATGATATGAACCCGGGTCCCTTTATCATAATGTATACTTGGATTTTTCATTAAAGTTCACTTAAAATACAACACAGACACCTGGCATAATCCACAGTCATCTGTGATTAAATGTTTCACTGGGCTGAAAAACAACAGCAAACTTAATAAATTTGCCTCTAATTTGTACTCGTTTGGATGGATTGATACAGTTTGCCAGTATTATTTGGTAGGAACTAGTTCCCATTGAAAGTCATTGCTCCCAAGAGCTGTGGATTAATTTGGGTATCTGTGTAATTATTTTTGGAAAGAGCTACTGCTGTTGAGTTTTTCACATGTACATTTTTTACAGTTTCTGCTCCACAAATGAAGATGCATCCAGCTGCGGTAGACTGGAAACCTCACGATGGACTGACTGCAGTTTTTGTTTTGTATTTTGAGTGAACTGTTCCTTTAGCAAACTCCCTTTATGGACAGACCCTTTCTATATTGGTTTCCATTTGCTCTCTGTACTGCTGTCACCCCATACTATCAGGAAGAGGAAAGAGCAGCGTTATGAAACCTCAGTCACATCATCAGCCATGTGATGTCAGACCTTTGTAACCACTAATGTGTCATCTCCACTCCCAGGGTAAAGAATGACAAGAAAGTGACTGACATGTTATTAATCACTTCCTATGCCTTCAAGACACAAGATTCTTCCTATCACACCCATCCTGACAGCAAGGCATGCATGGGTCTTTTTGAGCCCTTGCATGCTGAAGCCACGTCGTGATCAAATTCTGATTCTCCAACAGAGTTTCTCTGTCACACACCAGATATACAGACAAATGCAAGAACGCACACTGTTCGACAGCAGAAGCAGCTTCCAGATGGGCCTTTGAAGGATGCTGTATGCGATGCTCCCAACATGAAGCCCTCCAGGAGAGGAGAGATGCCACACTGTGTTAGAGCAAGTCAACAAGAGGGGGCAAGGGTAGCAGGGGTTGGCGGGAACAAAGGACTATGGGCTAAGAAAACTGACAGAGCTGCAGGGCAGATTTAAGGGTTAATAATGCAGAAATGTCTAAGGGAAGAAGGGAAATCGGTAGGCGCTGAACAGGCAAAATTCTTTTCTTTTTTCATTCTGTTCTTACACAAAAGGATATTGAACTTTGTGACCTAGTAGCTTAGGAAGTCTAATTCAAACTTGACAATAGTAATGTAATTTTAGGAAAACCTAAAATGAATTCGGTCTCCTCTGATGGAGGAAGTATTTCATCTGTTCAACAGTGCCCAATTGTTTTCTCTAGCGACAAACTGAAACAAGCTTGTATGTATGACATGAGAGGGGGATATGTCCTAAAATAAACTGACATTCTGCAGCATCTGCTAGGCAGCTCCCCTAGGGCTGCAGCCAGGTGCCCTCTAAGATAGGAGAACTATGTGTGTGTGTGTGTGTGTGTGTGTGTGTGTGTGTGAGACAGAGAGAGAAAGCACCAAAGTATGTGCAAATATGTGCATACATGCATTCATGCGTTACATACATGTGTGCATACTACTTAAGCACTGTGACTTTACTTAAAAATTATTTCCTCTATTTTTTTTTTTTTTAAGTCCCTGAATCCGACCACTGCTACACTATACGGAGGTTAACGCTGCTGTAAATCCAAACTGATAAGACCAGTTTTTACTCCTGTAATTGTTGTGTAATTTAGATAGTGGAGCATGTCTAAAAGACTGAGCCAGGAGCCCTCTGCCAAGTTCAATAAATACTATATGCTACCTCTGTAAAATGTGTCTGCTCCAAATATTTAAATGCGCCCTGCTGTATTTTACTGTAGCAAATAAAACCTACTGGCAGACAAAGTTTGCATATTGATTCTTTAGTCCAATTAAACGAGGAGTGTTTCCTGCTTGGCAAAGTGGAGGGGGATAAATGGAATTTATCGCAAAGAGCATTGATTAGCCTTTGACTGATAAGTACCACCAATCTGGCTACCAGCCCACCACTGGAGTGCTGAGCTCATTGTGAATTATTATTTAATTTCATAAAATTCTACATGTATTTAATAGTTGGAAAACACACAGAGACATGGAGCCTCTTTTTCCAAGAGTGCTGGCATACAGAGAGAGGAACACAAAGAAGAGAAAGACACAAACAAGTGAAAATTCACTCCCAGTTGAAAGGAAATAAGCAAAATAAGCTGTGAGCATGATTTTTGGAGAAGAGCCTTTTAAAGAAATAGAAACAAATGCTGATCTCTTCTCACATGGAGAAAGACCCAGTCTACTTTTTGATATAAATAAATAAAAATTAAGACAGATTAGTCATTCATTCATTCAGTGCTGTACCACAGCCAGATAAAACAAAACAAGATAAATGCAGTGATACACAGTAATTATTGCAAACTACATATAAAAATGTATTAAATACAAAAAAGCAAGATAGAATTCAAGCGAGTCTTTACAAGTGTGATTTCAATTTGTACTTAAAAAAAAATCAATCATGAAACAACATGAAACAATTTCAATGGTTTACCTAGTTATTTTTCATATAAGAAAATCATTAGTTAAAATGCAATTTGTGGTGGAAAAAACTCATGCATGTAAACAAATTTACAGACAAAATTTGAGAGAAATTAATGTTTGTGGACAGATGATGAGTAATTTTAGCTTATGAAACATGGAACCCAACATGTTGCAATTATATTTTTGTTCAATTAGATTTAAAAGATGAAACCATTATGGCAGTTATGACAGATAGATCTGCCTACCAAATAGCTCCTGTTAAAAGGATTTTTATTTTCTGCTGTGATGCTTTGAGCACAAAACACTTCCTCAGACTTCTGATAAATATGGAGAGTCCTCATCTTAAATAACCATTAACCACACCACAAATACATATGACACACCACTCGTGGCATATTGCTATCAAACAGATTGAAGCAAACAATACATTTCTCATTTTACATATACACAGATATAGATATAGGAAAATCACAGAACATAGAACAACATGGAGGGGCTTAGAAAAACAGTTCTTAACTCTTGGGTCCATATCAACACTATGCCAATGTTCTTTGATTGCACTTTCTGTTTTGTATTCCTCTTAGGTCCATTCACCTATCCAACTGGGAATGAGTATGTGCATGTCTTTTATTTTATTTTTTTTTTTTTTATTGTTTTTCTATGACAACTGTCAGCCCATGTGTTACAGTTCAGTGGTAGAGTATGAGTCACACTGTGCTGCTGCTGCCTTGTCACTCTTAAGCTAAAAACTGTATAACTCCTGACAATAAAGGAAGTAGACAACATTAGTATTGCCAGGCACAATTCATGTGATCTGACCACAGCTCAGTGTCAGTCTTATTGTGTTTATGGACCAACTATCTGTGAAGTGATCAGAGAAAGGCTTCTGAGCTGGCCAGGTAGCATTTCACCTGCTCAGCATTTTCCCACTAATTGGCTGCCTTGCTAGTGTTCCCTTGGCCTTCTTCCGAGCAAACAAACACACACAGTCTGGGGGTAATTTTGGGAGGCATTCTGCCAGAGGTGTGGTGGGTTCTGTATCGTAGGGCAATAGCTTTGTAATTGGACATTAATTCCTCCTTTATCAAGCCATTTCGCTTGGCAAGGATGAAGATGATGAGAAGCGGAGAGGAGGGGGTGGCAGTAGTGGGAGGAGAGAAGGAAGTGAACAGTAAAAAAAAAATGGCAGGAGGATACAGACTGATCAAAGGAGAGGAGGGAGAGCACAAAATAAAATACAGAACAAACTGACCTGCATGACTTCATTTGTTAATTCAAGGAAAGGAAATACACAAAATAACTTCACTGGAATCCATATCATCTCTTTAAAACTGTTAGAAATGATGGCAAAAAAAAAAAAAAAAAATCAAACTAACTTGAAAAAAAAAAATCATTCTTAAACACTTCAAAAGACAATTCCATAATGACTGGAGGTTTTGCCCAATTCCTGCATTTATGGATTGATGTTTTGTACATTGTTTTCTGGTACATTTTATCACAGTATGTGATATTTTCTATTTTTGCCACATATTTGTTGTTTTTCCAAAGTATGTACTTTGAAATAAATGTTGAAATTGGTTTCTCTGTTGGCTCAGCTGGAATGTGATTGACAGACCTTAGATTATGATAAGGGCTGGCAAAAGACATTTTGGGAAATGCAGAGGTAGAAGTTGATGAGATAAGGTAAAATACACTTTGTAACAACAAAATTCCGAGAAGACAGTTTAACTAAGAGGGGAATTTTCCTTTAATGCATAAAAGTGGGGCTGGGGACAAAATAGAAGCATTGTATTGTTTAAATGGAAGCATCACATCTTTTAGAACAATACAGTAGCATGTGATTATGTAATTAAAACAGCAGCAAGGTGGGACGTGGAGCTGGAAGTGCAGCAAGTTCTATGACGAGTAAGATAATGACGCAGGAAAAAAGAATGGAGAAAACCAGGGAATGAAACAAAGTCTGACTCACCAGCCGAAGCAGAAGAGAGCCAGGTAGAAGCCGAGCAGAGTGGCCACCACATGTCTGATGAAGGGACTGGTCTTACTGGGGTGGAGGTAGAGCCGGAACCACACTGCTGTCAGCAGGGCAAACAGCTGGCACACCACAAAGTTCACCTGCGGGATAGACAAACATCTTTAGAAATCTGTGAGGACAGGATGTACTGAGAGACGCTGAGGGATGGAGCCAAAACTGTAGCAACTGCAAAGCCACTGATGGAGCGATGTTAAGGCAGAGACACCAGGTAAATATATAATCAGAGAAAGATAGAGACAGGGAGACACAGAATCACAAAGCTGGTCTGCATGGAGAGGGGTCACTACATATACATATAGCACATAACACAACAGCTGTGAATATGCATCAAGAAACCTTTATCCTTCAACTGTTAGGTCATCTACTCCCTGCCTGACTTGTATAAAATGTACCCACTAACAATGTAACAGAGACAAATGATGTCAAGAATCCAGTGGGATATAAGTTTAAATTTTAGGCTAGCTATTGAAATGTCATTTATGTATCAAACTAATAAGCAGAGTTACTAGTAGGGGTGTAAGGACCTTTAGCCTTTGATTTTCTTGACCACACACCTCACTGTTCGCTTTTTCTGGAACCAATCAGCACACACATACATGCTGCACGCTCTCACACACACACAAACATACCCCGTTCTCTAGCCTACAATCTACTGTACCTCACACAATATCTCATCTGTTGGAACAGGTACTCATTACAAGCCACGCTGCAAATGTGAACAATAAATCACATCTTCCCCACAGTCACAATTTTCTTTCTGTAAGTCATTAACCTAAAGATTGCAAAAGGTCACCTCTGATAAGTTTCAGCACAATGTCACCACAATCAATGTCATGATAAATGAGCATTTTATTAAGAACCGCCTGCACCACTCTGCTTCCTGAATGCACCGTTCTGTCGTCCCTCGTACTACACTCAAAAAAAAGAAATCAATTTATTTTCTTCCACAATATTTCCATAAAAATGCTTCCTTTTAAAAAAAACGCATAAGTCCCATAAAAACTGAGTAAGAGTTAGGGCATGGTTTATCCCCTAATAGTCCCAAGTGGTGGAGAGAAGAGGCTTTACTCCAGATTGACTGGACCTGTCAAAGGGAGAACAATAGGAAGGCTACCTCTCATTTTAATTGCTAACACTTCTCTTGACATAGGCAGGTCAGAAAGGAGGGGTGGGGGTGTGTACAGTATATCCTATCGATCTGACAGGATTACTGTATTCCAGGGCGGAGCTGAACTCTATTATCCTGTCAATCTGATGCTTTCATGTCAGGCTATTTTGAACAACTCTTGTCTATTATCCACTGTCATGGCCACAGTCCATCCCCTGTGAACACAGTCATGTCAGAGTCTAATGCACTCTAGCCACTTCAGAGTCTCGGGTATCATTAGGTAATATACAGTGTGTGTGTGTGTGTGTGTGTGTGTGTCCATCCAGCCCATAAAACAGAGATGATTCAGAGATGACAGACAAGGCATCTCTCAGGGATCCACAGTATCAGTCCCCGGTGCCTGGGCTATTCATCATTCTGATCATCACTTATTTGCACATGCATACACCTACACACACACATACATGCATGCACATACACATACTATCAGATGCATTTCACCCCCTATTTTCTGTCTACTCAATCCTCTCTGCCATACCATTTGAACTCCTCACTCCTCCTCTCCTCACTTTTGCACTCTTATTTTCAGTGGCTGCATATATGGCTGTTTATTTAATGCAAGACATCATTAAGGATATTTATTATCTACTCAGTTAATAAAGGCATTAAAGGCATCAAAGACAAGTCTGGGCTGTAGTGTGTGCCAGGGTTTGATTCTGAGAAATGGTGGCATATAAAATGTGATTTACTCTATGTATACAGAACCCAGCATGCTTGTTTAATATCATGTTCAGCGATGCACGTCAAAAGCCACAATAGCATGTCCATGTATATAGGTCATGTCAACAGATCCGTCTGGCCAGCCAACAGTGAAAGCCTAGAGAGACACATGTGAGTGCCATCCATTATCTATGGATCCTGCATGATTAATGAGAAAGAGAGAGGGAGAGGGGGAGGGAGACAGACAGAGAGAGATAGATATATATGTAGGTCCTCTAGTCTGCAGAGCTAACAGATGTAGCAACAAATCATCAGAGGCATTAGCCTGAGTGTATCATATCAGATGGCACTTGCAGCAAGTACAGGGTCCTTTGTTTTTCCCATGTGCATGCACACTCTCACAGACAAAGCAACATGAGATTTGACAACAGGGGCTGGCCTCTTTTGTTCTTCTATTGTCACAGTTGGTATTGTTGAGGGGATGAACCCACTCAGGACCAACACATGCATAATTAACAAATAATACAGTCGGAGATATTGCAAGACAAAAGGTTGTGAGCTGCTCTGAACACTACTGGAGGGCCTGTAAGCTAAGCCTAAAAGTAACTGAAGACTAAAAGCCAATAAAATTTGAGTCATGGCTGAAGTCATTTGTTTTGTAACAGGGCGTGTCACTAGGTTTAACAACAGACAGCATTATTACAGTATTCAGCAACAAACTACAGTCATCCATCTGCCTTTTAGACTGAAGGTAAACAACCCAGCTGAGCTGCAAAAAATTATTAGTGTTTCACAGTCAATGAATGCTACTTTCTTCATTTTTCTTTCTGTAATCTAGAAAGCAAAGAAAACCTTGATAAAGAATGTATGAGACGTTTGAGTCATGCAAGCGCATGAGTGATGTTCTATTTCTGTTTGGGCGTACAGTAGCTTCTGTTGTATCGTAGCTCCCGTGGTGAAACTAGACTTAGGCCTAATTCCAAACTGCCTCCAAATCTTCTCAATCTAGAGCACTAAAAATAAAACATGATGCCTCGGTAATGGCAACCAATCAGAACAAATAGACATCCTCTGCCTTTTCCATCTCATGCAAGCCTCTGCTTCAAAGTGTGTTTATATGATCCACAGCGTTGGGTGTCATTTCATGCTTAGATTGCGGTAAGCTGCTCTCTTGGTGGAGAGGCTAATGCTGGCTGGCCGGATGACTGACTGATTTGTCAGTCTGCATGCTGAATAACAGACGGGCTGGTTTGCTAACCAGCGGACTTTCCTCACTTACTGGAATCACTGATTAATGGAAGTTACCTGCAGAGACAAAAATAGCTTCTTGCAGCGTTGTCAAATGGTTAGAGGGGCAGAGCCAGGTCAAGAGACAGCATGAGTCAAACCAATATTTTGCCTCTGTTCAGCATGAGGAGGTTGTGATCCTTGGTTCATATTTACCAGTACAACAAAACGCAGGATAATTTCCCTGATATTTTGGATGTTTCACTTCATATTTGGTGACATCATTATTTTTGCTTGGATTGCACACATGGATTGTTATCAGAAAACATCTTAGGTATTATGGCTGTATGATACTGGAGAGAAACATTTCTCTGATATCTATTGAAAACATCTATTGCAATATGAAAAATGAAATAAAAAATACAATTTCACCAGATACATGCAATGTGTTATTCACGCACAGAGACATAATTAACAATCCGAATTTTCATCAGTTGGGTACCGAACTTGGTTTAGCCCTTTGCCACCCCTTCAGAAATCAGCTTGGACTCATATGTTTCTTAATAAACTCTACAAATGGACTTGTGTGTCTCAGTTGTGTTATTTACATATAATCTACCTTTTTCTAACGATATTCAAAGGTATGCTTAAGTCTGCATGATGGAAGATAAATACATATTGCGTTCAGTTAATTTGCCTTATCTGACATGGCACATCCGATAATGTGACTACTGCACATGCACACAGGCAATGTCGACGCTGACACGATATACTGTGCAGCCCTATTAGGTAGGCCTGTTTCCTTTTTGTCACCACTGGAGAGCAGAAGGCGGTCTTTCTATGATAAGAGGAAATAGGCTGGCACCACCTACTAAACATTTATGCTGCATGTAGCAAAATTGTGCAGTGTAATAAATACATTTCTGGTATTTCTGAGTGACAGAGCAGTTGTCAAGTCATAAAAATCTGCCTCACTCCTTCACTGAAGGGTTATATCATTTAGTGTGTTACAACTTCTACTAATCTGAGTGTTTCCTTTTGAAATGTCTGCTGGAACTCCCACATCTGTATTGATGACAAATTGGTATAACAAGTTATAAAAAGTGGTAGCAATGTGAAATCGGCCCCTCCCTGGAAATCAACACATAGCTTTTTAAGGAAGGAATTCCATGTGGTCAACTGGAAGGGTGTGATAGAGGAACTGTATTGTTAGAGCCAGCAGCCAAGTAGCACAGTTACCACTTCAAAGCCAAGTAAGGCAAAAAAAAAAAAAAAAAGATCATTTCACTTTGACTGAGCAATCTGTCCACTATGAATTGCCTGTTTGGAAGCTTTTCATTTGACACAGACAATATGACTGAAGTAGCAACCCTGGATGAAAACCACTAATTTTCAGAATGAATAGAATAGAATAGAATAGAACTTGAAGAAAACAATAGCAGCAGGTGGCTTCATGAAGAACTCACAGGGTGGCCCTCCACAGCACAGTCTGAAACTCCGCTGCTCTGATCTCATTCACACACCTCATTTGCTTTGATGGCGGTTGTGAAAGGAGTTTCAGTTGTTGTTTGTGATGAGATGTGGTGTCGGCGATGTTGAAGCAGATCTCCTGTTTGCTGAACACTCAGCCTTTTCCTGAGCACAACTTGTTTTTGTCAGGTGTGACAGGTGGGCAGAGCTACCAGGCTGAATATGAACTTAACAGGGGAAAAGGAATGCATGACCAACATCGCTTTCTTTCTTTCTTTCTTTTTGTTTTGTTTTCGACCACACCCCCACCCACTTCCAAAAATAAACTTCTTAATATTCCAACACAAGTGTGACTCTTGATAAGATTAGCCAAGGCTGCTTTTGAAAGAGCCCTCTTTGGTAGTGATGAGACACATGGAAATCATTCTGTTCTGACTGTGAAATAGCCTGCTGTTGTCCTTCTGTGTATGCTTGTAATTGGACCTGTTGATTACTGACTGATTTATCAGAGATCTCAGCTGCACTGGAGCTGGACTCTCCGAATGACTGGCAGAGAGGAAAACACAGCTAATTAATGAACTGGGACACATTTGAACAGACAATAATTGAGACTCTTATCTTAATGTTCCTGACTGGGGCGTGAAATGAATATGCACATGAACATACTCGCATACCTTAGGAACGCATGCAGGGGAAAGAACACACATATAACTGCAGGTAAGCATATATGCCCAAGATAGTGCAAACAGATGTGCATTGTGCAAATATATAGACGCAGGCAAATACACACAGTAGCACTTCCTAAGGGCAAGTGCTTAACAGGCAGCTTTAAATTCTTAGGTTTATATTGTATTATATTATATTGTCCATATATAATAATCATTCATTATTTTGACATCACAGTCAACTATAAACCTGCATTGCCTGTTGGTGGTCCACACCCTTGGGGTGAATCTGTGATCCTAGTTAATTTTCTTTGAATCTGTAGCCTAAATCCCTCACACTACCAGATAATCTTTGCTGACCACCAGGCTTTCCCCTCCCTATTGTTGAGAAGCTGGTGTAAATCTTCCTGATAACCCTCTAGTGCGTTCCCAACCTTACTCTATTCATTTTCCTGGCCACATCTACTATGATCCAGGGTTATTATGCTTAAAAACACCCAGAACAAAACACTGCTCCCCATCCTCCATCTCATTTAGCCTTTGTTTGAACTGTAAAATGCAAATATAGTTATCTTATACCAAAAGCACAACTTACTTTGTCATATTGGCTATTTACATTGTAACATCTTGTAGTCAAGAAAAGAAACTATAGCTATTACTGCTGTGAGGATTAAGAACTTTTCTCACACCTCGGGGTATTTCTCACCACACTGCAATATCTGCGTCATTTGAGCAAGGCTGGGAATTGGAGAGATACCTGCTTTGGAGTAGGTGACATGAGTGCTTCGATTTATTCAAGGCCTCCGCGCTGAACTCAAGCGTCAGTCAGAGGCCTGGGCATGTCTGTTCAATCTTAGGTCTGTGTAGACTGTCACCCTTGCTGCCCGTTCGCATCAGCTAGACAGCCTGTCTACAGGGACTGATGTCATAGGTTTTTCACCCTGTGGTGCCAAACTGTATCATATCTGTTCACAGGAGAGGCAGCAGACAGGTGGTGCAGTATCACAGTTTCAGCAGCTTTCCAATGGAACCAAATTCGCATGATCAGTGAAATGCTCTCTTGTGGGAGCCAGCAAGGCCAGCAAATTAATTTGATTTGAGTCTGATTAATTGATTCTGCTTTATTATGACTGCTAAATTGCAAAACACAGAAATGCAAAGAACTGTGGGATCTCTAGCAATTGCTGATTCTTCCTTGGTTCACACTGTACTTTCCAGCAAAGTTCTGGAAACTCTGATGGTAAGAAGGGGATGTTTGCTAGTGTACTGCATGACAGAAACAATAAGATTTAAAAGTCCAGAGAGACAGCTTCTCCCCATGTTCCTCATGTTCACAGGATTTGTAAAAAGGCAAGGCTAAATGTGTTTTCCTGTGGCCTGTTGTCAGTGTTGAGATAGGAGTTTTATTGAATAAACATTTTGCAAAAGACAAGCTCCTGTGCCAGAGTGCGTTGTTTCTTCATTCATAATAAATGGATCTCCTCTTCCATTATTGATTCACTCTGAAGTCAACCTTACCCTGGGGTACACTGCTCTCATATTGTCTGAGAATGTAACGCAGAATATCTGTGCTGCAGAACAGTTTGCAGGAGATTCAGAGGGAGCCTTAGAATGAGACAAAGCCTCTATTTTGGATAAACGCACTGCAGAAAACATCCTGAAATATTCCTCTGAAAAGACTGTGTGAGGGAAAAAATGGAAAAGGTAGGGGGAACAGACAAAATAGGTAGAACTGAGATCACCTGTAGTCCAAACTGTAAGGGAAAAAGGTAGTTTTGTTGTATTTTGTATGAATTCATTTGCTTTTTTTTATTTGGTTTATTTAGCTTAGCACTGTTAATTTCCATGTAAACAAGGCATTGTAAACAAAACGTATCCCAACAAGCATTTCACTGTAATGGACAGAATTTTTGTAATGTGCTACACACTTTGGGGAGTCAAACATGTCTGCGTCCAGTCCAAGTAACATTAGTTAAGTTTGAGAGACTTGTCTTTGCTCTTTGCCGTACTGTAATTTAGCTTCTCTGGTCTTCATATCAGGTAAGAACACATAAAGCAGCAGCTGAATATGAACATCAGTAGTCAACATCTGTCCTCTTATACTCACACTATTGTACATTTTGCTGTTGATTCTTGTAATAGCTGCAGACTACATTTTCAATCCCAGTGAAGTGCACCACAGTTCACTTGGATGACCAAGACCAATGTCAAACAGTCATATGTCAGGTATTTGGTCCACACCAGAATTTGAATGGCGGAATTCTCACATGCCTTAACAAACCAAGTTCAAACAAATACAGTTGGTGTGAACACACCCCAACTGTTGACCTACACTACCAGTCAAAAGTTTGGACACACCTTCTCATTTAATGTTTTTTCTTTATTTTCATGACTATTTACATTGTAGATTCTCACTGAAGGAATCAAAACTCTGAATGGACACATATGGAGTTATGTAGTAAACAAAAAAGTGTGAAATAACTCAAAACATGTTTTATATTTTAGATTCTTCAAAATAGCCACTCTTTGCTTTTATTACTGCTTTGCACACTCTTGGCATTCTCTCCATGAGCTTCATGAGGTAGTCAGATGCTGAGCACTTGCTGGCCCTTTTGCCTTCACTCTGTGGTCCATCTCACCCCAAACCATCTGGATTGGGTTTAGGTCAGGTGACTGTTGAGGCCAGATCATCTGGCGCAGCACTCCATCACTCTCCTTCTTGGTCAAATAGCCCTTACACAGCCTGGAAGTGTGTTTGGGGTCACTGTCCTGTTGAAAAATAAATGATGGTCCAACTAGATGCAAACCGGATGGGATGGCATGTCGCTGCAGGATGGCACTGCAGGATGTTGTGGTAGCCATGCTGGTTCAGTGTGCCTTCAATTTTGAATAAATCCCCAACAGTGTCACCAGCAAAGCACCCCCACACCATCACACCTCCTCCTCCATGCTTTCACGGTGGGAACCAGGCATGTAGAGACCATCCGTTCACCTTTTCTGCATCACACAAAGACACGATGGGTGGAACCAAAGATCTCA
>OMLB01055513.1:0-18261 GCA_900302555.1 Myripristis jacobus
ATACTAGATGTAATGTAAGTCATTCAGATGCATAATCAAAATAAATGACTACTTGTGGTGAAACTGAATTGGTAGGCAAAAAAGCTCAACTCTTGCTCACAGTAGAAAAATATAGAGATTTTTTATTATGAGGCTACATATTAAAAACGCATGATGTTTTTGGCCACATTTGCAACAGAGCCTTCTTCACATTACAAACAAACAAATAACAGTCTACTGTATATTTTACAAACAAACAAATAACAGTCTACTGTATATGAAAGTGAATTGTAAATTATAAAATGTAAGATAGATTCAAATTCAGTAGATTCAAGTTTTGCTTACCACTTTATAGGCAATAGAGGCAGAATCCTTATACCTCTCCACCACATAATTTTATAAAAATATTTTTTAATATTTGTTGACATCTTGAAAATCTCATGAACAACTCTTTTAATTTTAGGATTTGTGTGTCACTATTAACTTACAAACTCTTCTAAACCACCTAGGATTGTGAAGACCCCAACCCTCTCATCCGGGCCCTGGCTGTGCGTACCATGGGCTGTATCCGTGTGGACAAGATCACTGAGTACCTGTGTGAGCCACTGAGGAAATGTCTGAAAGATGAAGACCCATATGTGAGGAAGACGGCGGCTGTGTGTGTAGCAAAGCTCCATGATATCAACGCCCAGCTGGTGGAAGACCAGGGCTTCCTGGATACCCTTAAGGACCTTATCTCTGACTCCAACCCTATGGTACGAATCCTACAGACAGCAAGTGAGCCAGCCACGTGCTCCTCCCCAGGGTTACACTGTTGGCTGTAGGCCCTAGTTATGCCACTCACTGATAAGCCCTAGGCTGCCAAATGAATGTACAATATTATGCCAGCTCTGTTTTACAACAGTGATCTATCTTTTATATCTGGATGCAGCTGGTGGCTGCTGTTATGTCTGTCATCACTTATCTGCTCACCTGTCTTGATTTTTAGGTGGTAGCGAATGCTGTGGCCGCCCTGTCTGAGATAGCGGAGTCTCACCCAAACAGTAACCTTCTGGATCTGAACCCTCAGTCCATCAACAAGCTGTTGACAGCTTTGAATGAATGCACAGAGTGGGGCCAGATCTTCATTTTAGACTGCCTGGCCAACTACACACCCCGTGACGACCGCGAGTCCCAGAGGTTAGAGAAAAAAGACTTTGTTTCCCTCCATGTCCTTAAGTGCGTGTTATCCTGTGAACCCAATGTAATTTGCTGCTCTTTTTCTTTCTTTCACCCTTTTATCATCTTCATCTACCAGCATTTGTGAACGGGTGACTCCACGACTCTCCCATGCCAACTCCGCAGTTGTGTTATCAGCGGTAAAAGTTCTAATGAAGTTCATGGAGATGCTGCCCAAGGACCTGGACTACTATGGTACCCTGCTAAAGAAGCTGGCTCCTCCACTGGTCACCCTGCTCTCTGCTGAGCCTGAACTGCAATATGTGGCACTCAGAAACATCAACCTTATTGTACAGAAACGGTAAACCTGGATAAAATGCTCCTCCCGCTCTGTTTATTCATTGTGAACTATTAATAACAAGCCTTCAAAGATGGAGCCTTTTGTATGCTGCATTTCAGTAGGATGTCCTGTGTTTATTTGTATATTGTCTCACAGACATACCCAGTTGCTGCTAACAAAGCAAAAATTGTCCATTTGCCATTTAGCCCTGAGATCCTGAAACACGAGATGAAGGTTTTCTTTGTAAAGTACAATGATCCAATCTACGTCAAGCTGGAGAAGCTGGACATTATGATTCGCCTAGCTTCACAAGCCAACATTGCCCAGGTAACTCACCCTGCAGGTGTAATTACAGACTGTTGTGTTGTGGAAATAATGTAAAACCATTAGATTACTATCTTCTCAAGGAAGCTCTACAGTTTGATCACAAGATATAGATGTGGTCCTGGTTATTTCAGTGACTCAGATGCTCCTCTATTTGTTTCCCTCTCTGTAGGTGCTGGCAGAACTAAAAGAATATGCCACTGAGGTGGATGTTGACTTTGTTCGTAAAGCGGTTCGAGCCATTGGCCGCTGCGCCATCAAAGTAGAGGTGGGTGGAGGTTATGTAATATTGTCATCAGATGCTCTGTTCTGCAAACCCTAGTATCACTGAATAATATTATTCATGTTTACTGACACTTGGACTCCACTAGATAATGCCACTGAAAGTGACAAAATGCCACCAGTAGAGCACAGTTGTCATGCTTCCATGAGGAACAGTAGGTGGCCCTGTTATCCTGACAGATTCATGTTTTCTCTCCATCTGTTAGCAATCAGCAGAGCGCTGTGTCAGCACTCTGCTGGACCTCATCCAGACCAAGGTCAACTATGTGGTGCAGGAGGCCATTGTGGTCATCAAGGACATCTTTCGCAAATACCCCAACAAGTAGGTTTCCTGTTGGCAAGGGTGTCCTCATGCACACATTCTTCTGTGAGAAACAGGAAAGTTCCTGATCAGCTTATTATGCAATAAAATGCAGGAGTTAAAGCGAGTGTTTGATTATATTTACATAAGACTGAAATTTCAGGATGCTGGTTGGTGGCTTGCTGTTTATTGGTACATCAATCAAAATAAATCTGTTAAGGATGAAAGCACATTTATTTACGCTTTTTTTAAACACAGTTTATGCTGTAGCTATTCAACCAGAAACATATTTTGAAAGTCAACAGCTCTTGGATATGACTGTCACTTGACCCCTGAAAGTTTCATGAAGGGCCACTGTATGTTGAAATATAATATAGGTACAGCCTAGTGCTTACTCATACATGTGGTTATATGCAAGCAGTCACCCCGACTGTTCCACTTCACTAGCCCGGAGATGGGCAGAGCAAAAAACTCATTAAACTGAGAAAAAGGGTTTTCTGCCTGACTTTCATCACAAAAGGCGTGCAAAAGAGCTTTCTGCGAGCAAGCTTTCCTCACAAAAACATGCAGCCATATACAGCATCTGCAGTGCACAGTGTTGAACTCCCTCACTCGACCATGCCCAGTCAAAGGACAGACAGATGTGATGGAGAGATGGAGTGTGACTCCTGTTGTCGATCCAGCACAATGAACCCATATGCCAGACAGAAAACTTTGTCTCACACAACAGCAGACGGTCACCCTGGAGCCCGAGGCTGTTGTGTCCCCCAAACCTCCAAGGGAGTGACTTAGCATGGCTGCCAATTTGGCATGGCTTAGGCTTCCAGCCATGAGTCACTACACACTCAAATTGCTGCTTGCTGTTTTAATTAAACATCAACTAAGTGTTTCTGCTTGGCATTTGTAATTGGAAATCAGTATTTTAGAAGGAATTGCTTTTTGTCTTCTGCTATCTGACCACATTTAGGCCTTATTATTTGTGTGTGTGAGATAAGCATTTTATGCAGAGCAGACACTAGTTTTGGTATTCAACAGCTGTTGCAGAACCCTTTGGCTGATCAGTGAGTATTAACTCTGGTAAATGTGCTGTTGAGAGATTCAACAAAATAAGAATTTTCTGTCAGGTAAGAGATTATTTAGGCATACAAAATAGTATGCTAAAACATTCAAATTAATGTTCTCCGACAAACAGTCAACCATTAACTTGAAATGTTTCTTTTTTTTTTTACTCACCATTCACTTGTGTGAGTCTATGCTCCAAGGCATTTATAATCTATGGTGATGAGGGCTAATAGTTGTTCATGTGTTCAAGGTTGTATCTTTCAAGCGAGCCATCCGACTTGTTTTAAATTCTGAAATGATCAATCCTGGTTTTAGTGTGTTTCTGAGTAATGTGAGAGATTTACATTATGCAGTTCTTAGAGAGAATGAGAATAATCTCAAACCAGCATGGCAGAAGCATGTACTGTAAGACTGGTACAAATCAGTCCAGTCCTAACATTTTATCTTGACCAGCAGCTTTCATTGTTAAACTGTACAATGTATTACTCTCTCAGTTGTCAGAATAAATTTATTATTCACTGTTATTGAGCTCTAAGTGCTAAAAGACTGTGATTGTTTTCAGGTATGAGAGTGTGATTGCTACTCTGTGTGAGAACCTCGACTCCCTGGATGAGCCAGAGGCACGGGCAGCCATGATCTGGATTGTGGGAGAATACGCGGAGCGCATCGATAACGCTGACGAGCTGCTAGAAAGCTTCCTGGAAGGTTTCCATGATGAAAGCACTCAGGTCTGTTCGGGGAGGTGTAGGATTGGTTGTTCCTCTAGAGAGGTTAAGTGCCTCTACAAGCCTTGTGTTGCTAGGACATTGGTCGTATGGTGTGAAGTGTCACACTTTGCTAGCTTCAGTGGGAAAACGGAGACACTGGTTAGCTGAATGCCCAGCACTGAAAATTGTGTTAGCACACCTTGTACAAAAACACAAGGGCCACTATAAATTGGTCTTATTTAACTGACAAAAGTGCGATAACTGGGATAAATGAAAGAAATAACAGAAGGATTACCATGTTTTGTTTTTTCGAGACTAAGCCTGCTAATGGGAATACAAAACACGTAAATGGGAACTGTTCAATAGTAATTTGAAACTGTAGTGTGCCTCTTAGATTTCCATATCCAACTCAGAGGCATGTTTTGTAGAGAAGCCAGTCTTAAGCCCATAAAGTATTCTGCCGCAGTTTGTTCTGGGATTAGGCCTAGCCTTGCCTGTTTGAAGAGCACACCATTAGCAATGGATTAGTTCCCATATTAATACCTTTGAGAGAATTTTGCGTTGGCTGTAAGGAGATTTTCATTCGTAGAACTATATTACATTGCAGTTGTTCCCTTTTTGCTGTTATTATGCTACTGTAAGTTGCTTCAGCCCTGTCTGAAGAATGTTACATCACTGTTTGCCCATGTAAGGAGAGGCAAACGAGAATATGTAAACCCTCTTTCAATCTAAAAAAAAAATTGGCCCACTCAGTTGGAATAAACTTCTAAAACTATAACACCTGTCTGGTGTTGAAGGCCCCTCATGGGTCTATCACCTCCTCCGCTGAAGTTATTTATTTCATGAAAATGTCTGGATAGCAGCTGAAACCACAAGGTGAGCTGTGAGAGGGAATTTCACCATATCACAGTGGAGGAGCACTTTTAGTTAGTCAGCATCCTCAGTGAGAGCCTCTTGATGAATACACTTTGATCTGAGATTTGCCACAGCAATTACAATATCCACTTTTCCAGATAAAAGTCCTTGTTTATTAATCATCAGAGCTGCCACCACTCCTAGGCCCATGTTTGCTAAAACAGTTAGTGGGCATATCATGTTTTTCAGTATTCAAAATCAGCATTAAGACTTGTCATTGGTGCAAGGCAATCTTCTCAGCCAACCAGGGGTTATGTTGATTTTTCACACCCTGAAAGTATTTACACAGTGCACACATTAAAGGCTTTAGTAATTCAGATATTTGCAGGAAAAAAACATGCACGTAAAATATTAACCATAGCTGCAGGACCGAACAGCAACACACAAAACAATGAAAGAAAGACACTGTCTGTTGCTCCCAAAGTGTATTTTTTTTTACCATACAAATGTAATGTTTCAAGCCTTCATCATTGTAAATCAGGACCCTAGCCTGTTGTATCTGCTGCCTAGCCTGAAGGCATATACTATATAATGCCCAAATCAAAATTGTACTTAAACTAGCTGCAGACAAGTAGTATTCATGAATTGTGATGTACTGTATGTGTCCTTGGGGTCTAATAGGTGCAGCTGCAGCTGCTGACAGCAATAGTCAAGTTGTTCCTGAAAAAGCCAACTGAGACCCAGGAGCTAGTACAGCAAGTGCTAAGCCTGGCCACGCAGGTGAGAATAAATGCATGCACTTGCAGTTTCATTCTATTTATGCACCATTTATCATCTCTGTCTACAATCTTCACCTCACTGAACCTTCTGTATCTTTATCCTCTCCTTTATGTAATTTGATCTTATAAAAAAATAGAAAATTGACCTATCCCCTTAGATCTTATTTTTTACATCTTTTCCTAAGATTTTGCTTCTACACGATCATTTTTTCCTGACACTGTTTTTTTTTCAGGGCACTCTGGCTTTGTGCCTGTTTGCACAAAAGCTCTTTGATAAGTTTTATACCTGAGCCTCTCTTTTAAGGTTCACCCTAAACTGAAGTGAGTTGCACAAAATCCAATTATCTCACCGCGTAGGGAATATCCTCAGGCAAATCTGCATGTAAGGCAAGATCCTTAAGTCATCATTAAATTATTGCTAATGGGTTGCACAAAGACTCTCAATGGCATTTCCTTCCCTTTAAACAATAAGTTGCCTCCCATAATCCCTCAAGTGTTTGTTCCATTTTTGTTTTATTGCGATTATTTACAAATAAGTGGATATTACAGAAAAACAAAGCAATGTTTCATGTGTGTGACTTGAGGGTATCTAGCTAGCTCACTAGATATGCTTCCAGCTTTGTTGATGGCAATGCTGAAATTGACCCAGCTAGTGCCTTATTCAGTGCATTTTCCCAGTAGTTAGCTTGCAGCTAGTCTGCTACTAGAACTGGAAGAATGTTCATTTTGATGTAATAAGTGTGTATGATTTAGGTTGATGTCACAGAAATGTGCACTTTGATAAAATTGCAATGAAATGTGAGTTTCATAGCTGCTGCAAAATAATAGAGATTCCTGCTTAACCTGTGGTGATTCTGCACAGTGAGCAGTTGCGACTGTAATGAAGGTCTCAAGTGCAGTATTACAGCTGAAAGTAAACGACTGTAAAACAGTAAATACAAGCATAAGCTGAGGAGATCGTTTGAAGGGCTATATGAATCACTCATAGAGAAATCCCTTGCCTCAAGGATTTCTTTTTCTAAAAGGTCACACTTAAGTTTAAGCCAATGGGTTCCTTTTTCAAGGAACCATAAACTGACTTAGTTATAACTGGTTGTTTTTAATGGTGGTGAGTTAGAAATTTAAGTTTATTTCGCCGGTGCGCTCATTCTAAGTCACACTGGATTATTTTGTAAATGGGTTGAGGTAAATAAAAATGAAGATTAATTGCTAGAATGAAAACAAATTGCAACATGTCATCACAAAATAACTCCTGCAATGCATCGAACATTACAAATGCATGATATGTAACAGTGCTAAGGGAATCCAGGGGTGGATTTGTCTTCTTTGAGTATAAAAGCAATCTAACACAGCCTTACACTTTTTGAAAGTGGTGAGTTAGCAGGAACAATAACAATTTCGTTGCTTCCAGCAGTCCTTTTTAAACTTGCATTAATTCACTGCCCTTAATGAACTGAGTCAGGTGTGACAGTGATGTTCTTGATTCTGCAAAGCAAAGAGCTGGCTGACTAATGAATTGAACCAGAATCCATTCATATTGGCCATCTTTCCCTCTCACAACATGCTGTCATCTGTACTATCACTTAGTTTGAGATTAATGGACTTTTAATGCCCTGAAAATACTGCTCAAATGCATTAGGATCGCATTGTGATTATTGCAAGAGGAAACCTCTTTTCTCTTGCCCATCTGGCACTTTGGCTGCTGCATTTCAAAAATCACCAGGCACTGGCTTTGTATTTTGTGAAGTAAATTGATTTAGGAATACGTTATAACTTCAACTCTTCAATAATAACTCTAATAACTGATAGTGGGCTATTAACTAAAGCTAAGGCAATTAGCAAATTTACCAGCAACAGCCTTATTTTACTTGTTTTTGCCAGCATGACAGTTTACTGTTCTCCAGGACCACTTCTGTCCAATACACACCAACAGGACAAACACATTAATAAATAGTTAAATCTAAACACTTCCTCTCTAAACAATAACACTCACTATTGTTCCACATAGAGAAGTGATGGAGTAATTCTATCAACTTTTTAGTTGTATCTGGTTGAATTTTTATTTTTATTTTTTTGGCATTACTCTGCTGCATTTAAGTCTTGTTGAATGAAGCATAGCAACAGGCTTTCAGTGCTTAAGCTCCAAAGCATTTTGGACATGGTTTTTACTTGTAGGACACCCACGATGAAAATGATTTGTGTTTGTGAATTTAAAATCAACCATGAACAAACAGATTTTTGTTTGTGTGAGTCCTATTTTGTTGAAAAGAAATGTTTTGATCACTTTGGGGGTTTAACTGCAGCTCTCATGGCAAAGTGAAGCTACATGAAGCTCTGCAGTGTGTAAATGCTTGAAACTATTTTGAACACAATTGATAGTCATGATGGCAAACTAGGAATATAGTATGCTTGAGTTTAGAATACAGAATAACCCAAATGATTCTATAAGTCATCATGTTTACACTGCGAGCTGAGAGAGAGAGTGTGTGTGTGTGTGTGTGTTTGTGTGTGCATATGCCACGTGTCTATCCTCCTCCATCGCAAAATACATATTAATTGGTTCTATATGTGATGACAGTTTGTTGACAGGTGGATTTACACCCAACCCTAGTACACAAATTTGTATGTGTATGCACATGCGTATGTATGTGTATGTTAGGGATATTCACAAACCCAAACCCCACAATCAACAAAGCATGAATAATTCAGTGTAAATTCTGTTCCTTTTGAAATCAGATGCTTTAATATTATGCTTGTAGTTGTGGATGAAACATGTTCAACCAAAAGAATCTTGACTGGCTATTGTTTTGTTTTGTTTTGTTTTGTTTTTTCTTCCGTCAGTCTTCCTGTGTTGTTGCTGCCTGTAACACACACAGCACCACAACACAAAAAATAGCTTCCAATTAGTTTGTTTTTTGTTTGCTATGGGAATAACACAATTATAGTAATGATTGATTTAGCACAGGTGAGACCAGTTTTTCACTTTTCCTCACGCTGGTATGGCCTTCTGCTCTGCTGAACGCAGCAGCTCGTTTGACTTTAGAGTAGATAAAGAATCTCTGTCCTCTCAGCGTCTGTTCAGCACAGCCGGGGGATGCTGCATCTCTTCATCGCTGCAGGCAACTAGCGTATCATCTGCAGGGGCTCGTCTTCACAAAATGCCTCTTTGAGAAATCTGAGTATTCCTCCCAGTGAGAGTTTTTTTTATTTCATTTTTATTTATACCAGAATATGCAGATTAAACAAGTAGAGGTTAAATAGAAGACTTTTAGTCTTTGATACGAAAACATACTGTTCATGTTTGTAAATGACTGTTAAGTGTGTCCCGGGCAGGAGTTGGGGTGGGTGGTGGATTTGCATAGATAGTTCAGGAGGAAATATATTTTGACTATGGTTGTTAATGGCTGTGTTTATAAAAGCCAGTGTTTGTGGCTGCATAACATCTACTGTAGATTGTTGTTTGCTAAATGAAGCTCAAGAATGTAGAATTTTGATACATAATGTAATTGCAAAACCATCATTTTAATGCTGTATATCTCGGCAAAACAGTGGCTGTGATTGCAGTGAAACTGAGATTGGTTTTGTTCAAGCTCCAACCACTTCTGCTTCAAGTCACATTCACTTCTGGTTTCAAATATAGATACCGGTGTTTAGCTTCTCTGCACACCCTGTGTGTGTGAATAAAATGTGTAGGCCTATGTATGTTTTGGTTTACATTGTAGGGTTTACACAACATCTGAAACCATCAAATGCTCAGTATAAAGCACAGACTGCAAGGACATTGGTATGATCATGTGAGACAACATTTAGTTGCACTTGCCTCATCTGAACCCTGTGGTCACACCACACACACATACGCATGCACGGATGCACGCACACACACACACACACACACACACATACGCACACGAACACACAAGGGCAGTGTCTACTGCTGTGAATGAGCCTACTTTTGGAAACAGTGTCCTGTTGTCCAGATTCAGCCTCAAAATAGCCCCAAGTAGAATATACTCATCAAAGAAAGAATTTAGTCCCTCAGTTTTAATTAATATGTTGATAAATTAATTGTTTCTTGTTTTATTTATTTTACCAGGCTCAAAAATACTAATAGCATGTGCAAAACATCATTTTCTTTTATCAAATGGTTTTATTTATGGTTAATTCATTGATTGATGCTACAGATATGCTCAGAGCTGTTAGTTCTTTAATCACACTTCATGTGGGAAAAAAAGGAAGGTGTGTGTGTGTGTGTGTGTGTGTATGCCAAGTATGGATAGGACAGACATAGCACACAGTTGAAAGCACAAGTGCAGGAACAAAACAGCAAGGAGAAGAGACTGTGCCTAATGATTAAAACAGCCTTAAATCAAGCTGAGATTATATATTTTATTGCTGCTTGTCTGTGTTAATGCTGAAAGAAACGACCCTCAGTGGTCCTGGAGACTTACAGTGTGTAATAACATCTTAGTTATAATAAATTCCCCAAATCTTCAGACATTAGGAATAGTATTAAAAATTACCTCTGCAGGGTTTTCTTCACACTATTCAAATTCCTGTGCGGGTCTCTCTTTCTGTATTGAAGATGAAATGGCCTGTGTCATGCTAGGTCTTGCTTTAACTTTAATTGACTTTGTTGAAATTCCAGGAACTTTGTACTGTTGCAATGCTAATGAAAATGTTCAGTGTTAAGTGTCTTTAGCCCTCACCCAAGAGGTTGCACTCTGCAAATAACTCTGTCCTCCATATCTTTGAATCTCTCATTCTTTTATTGGAGCCAACAAAAGAAGAGTCAGATGTTAAGCGTTCATTAAACGCTCTACATAAATAATAATCCTTCATCCTCACGCCTCCGTTTCTGCCTCTAGGACTCAGACAACCCAGACCTAAGGGACCGTGGCTACATCTACTGGCGTCTGCTCTCCACAGACCCCGTGGCCGCCAAGGAGGTGGTTCTGGCTGAGAAGCCGCTGATTTCTGAGGAGACGGACCTGATTGAGCCCACTCTGCTGGAGGAGCTCATCTGCCACATTGGTACGCTGGCCTCTGTCTACCACAAGCCGCCCAGTGCCTTTGTGGAGGGCAGCCGCGGGGTGCAGCACAAGAGACTCCCTGCCCGCGCCGGATCGTGAGTCATACACATACTGCTCTGATGTTCTCTAAAAATGTAACAGCCATTCGGCCAGGAGGGTTTATTTACTCAAGTGGACCTAGCTTCTTGACTCCTCCATCATGTTTTCCCTGTAGTCTGCTGAGTCATGTACTTGTCGAGGAGTGTAGTCGTACAGCTGTTCTCCTTCCTTCCTGCCTGCCTGTTTGCCTTCAAATGGAACTCAATGCACCTAGTTAACATAGGTCTCAAGATAATGTGGATGTTTTGCTCAGAGGTCAAGCCTCATTTTAGTTCAGCTAATTAGAGTCATGTCCTCATTTTGTTTACAAAAAATTTGATACTTTATTTGTTAAAAAGCAAAATGTCAAATGTCTAGTATTTAAAAAAAACAAAACAAAATAAAGAATATTACTACTTAAATAAATGGTATGAAGCAATGTTAATGAGCATTTTTGTCCTCTTCTACTGCTCTCCTTGCCCTAGTGGGGAGAGTGCAGAGAGCCCAGACACGGGGTCTACCGGTGGAGTCTCCGAGGCCCCTCCTGCTGTCATCCCATCCCAGGGAGACCTGCTAGGAGACCTGCTCAATCTGGACCTGACCCCTCCCACCACAACTGGACCCCCACCCCCCACCTCCAGCATGCAGATGGGGGCCATGGACCTTCTTGGAGGAGGACTGGACAGCCTGGTAGGTGGCCTCTCTAACACTGTCGCTTCTGCTCCACTGAAGCTGCCAGAAGCTTAAAGGCTTTAATGCATCTCAGAATCATTCTCTGGCACACCAGTGACTTTTCCATTGGTCGACTATTTAATTTTAAGGGCTAAATGTCAATGGGAGATAAATTCATTAGTGTATGATTTTCCTTTTTCTACCTTTATTTTTGTTTCCTCGGCTTTCTGTTTTCTTTTGACCCTTGTGTGTTTTCCTGTCTTTGTTCAATGCTACACCTGCAGATGGGAGATGATTCAGAACCGGTAACTACATGGAGGGAGAGGGCAGAACAATCACATATCATGTCATACCACTTTATTGTCAAGAGATTAGCCTGATCCCTGATATTTTATTCTCTTGTTCACACACAATTGTCTGACATATCTGCACATCATTCCATCATTCATTTTCATCCTGATATTTACTGTAAGCTTGACGTAAACCCTTGAGTCCCATCTCTTTTCTTATCTCTGAGCTCTGTGATGTCTTTCATCTTTCAATCAGTCACACATTCCTCTGCGGACGGACACTCCTCAGTCACCTCAGCTTCATCATAACTCCCCATCGCCCCCAGATTTCAGCCCAACCGAGGTTGGTCCAAGGGACCATGGTGTACCAGTAAATGTCAGCGTAGAATCCCCCTCCCCTGTTTACCGCTGTGACCTGTGGATTCTCTCCCCCCACAGATGCTCTGTGTGTTTAGTTGCTTGCTTTTCATATCAAACTGTTTAGCTCCACAATTCCCTAAGAGTTCCCTTTAGGAACTCTTGCCCATGTCAAAATAGTGTTTCCTCTGTAGTTTAGCTTTGTCAGTCTTTTGCATCACTTTTATTCCCTCCATCCCTAAACAGCATCACAGTAGTGACACACTAATGACACACTATGATTCTAATGTTACACCTAATTAATTGGTGTCTGACATATTGACAGAAACAAGATGTGAGCTGGCTAGTCCTCAGTTGTTTACTGATGACTTTAAGGTTAACTGCCAACTAAGTACAATATTTCACTGTATAATCGTAGCAACAACAATAATAATAATAACAATAATGATACACTTATCAAAAGGCTAGCAGAATTGTAGTAAATAGTAAAATAGGTAATTATCCTATAAAAGTATTAAGATAATACATTTATCAAAAGGTTATTATAATTACATTAAATAGAATCAAAACTCATTGTATGTGCAACATTTGTTATTACATTAATAAAGAAATCAGCTAATCGTTTCACACAGATAATATGCATATGTCGTACAGATATACAAATCCATTTCAGCGTCTGTGTGCCTCACCGTTGCCTAGGCAACCACAGACGTAACTAGTGTTTGGCTGCTCTAATGTAAATTAGCAACGTAATTAGCAATGTAATGTAAATTAGCAACAATGGATTTTTGTGTTTTAGTAACATTAAACCACCTGAAATAATAAAAGAAATAATAAAATAATAATAAAATAAACAAGACATGAACTGGCTTGTGTTCAGTTGTTGGTTGGTTTACTGACAACTGAAGAACGCTGCACAAGCCCACAGTTTGAATTGAAGTTGTGCATGCCTTCATGTTTCAAAAGAAATTAATAAGATTAATAGGGAGGCAGGGACGTCTGTAGTGCGCAGAATAGTGCATTTTCAGTAGAAACTACACAGAAAAAATAGGCAATGTTATCTTGTGTGCCACACTTTCACTGAGTTGCATTTGAAGAAACCTTGCTGGATTTCAGCTGCCACTCAGCTGGAATTGCAGTGGACAGTGAAAGCTCAGATATATGAAATGAATACTTCAATATTGATAACTCCCCCTTACACAGTTAAAACACATAGCTGTCATTAATCACTGGAGCAGATTCCAAAACCCTCACATTTCTCCATCCATCCTCCTCAAACTCCTGACTCTATTCTGACATTTTGTGCCAGCATATAACCTGAATGTTTTTTCCTTTTTTTCCCCCCCGTTCAGCTTGGCGGAGATATCGGAGGAAGTCCTGCTGTAAGTCATCATGTTCGATTTTTCATACACCTCTGGTTTGATTGTTCTCTATGGAGTGACTTGGAATGTGTTTTGATAACATGCTGTTTGGTGGTCTACAGATGGGGGCTAGTTTTGGGGCTGCTCCAGCTGTAATGCCAGGCTCTTTCAATGCTCCTGTCAGCGGTGGCCTCAGTGACCTGTTTGACCTTGGAGGTGGAGTTGGTATGCCGATGGGAGCCTACGTGCCTGCTAAAATAGTGAGTCTTCCATGTGATTATTATATTATTATATTATTATTATATAGCAGTGTTGTCAAGACATAGGGAAGCAACAGAAATCAAATGAACAAATACAACAAAACAATGGACTGAACTGGAGGTGGATTGATGCTTAAAATGTTTTTTGAAATACTCTGTGCTTAGGTGTGGCTACCAGCCATGAAGGCCAAGGGTCTGGAGATCTCAGGCACTTTTGCTCGTCGTTCTGGGGTCGTCCAAATGGAGATGACCCTCACAAATAAAGCTATGAGCGTCATGGGTGACTTTGCCATCCAGTTCAATAGAAACAGGTCAGAGCACTTTGGTGAATACTGCATGTAATTGGTTTAAATCTTGAACGCCAGCAAAGGCATCACTATTTACATTGTTGTGTATTTGTACATCATTGTGACTTGGTCTTTTCTACCCATGTTCGTCTATAGCTTTGGTCTGGCCCCAGCTGGTCCACTCCAGGTTCTCACTCCCTTCACCCCAAACCAGAGTATCGAAGTCACCCTCCCACTCAACACCGTGGGACCTGTCATGAAGATGGAGCCCCTCAATAATCTGCAGGTAGTTTCCTCATTATTTGCACGTCTGTGAGTTGGAATAAAAAAAGTCAACACATTTTGGACTTGAACAGATTTTTAAAAACAGTTTTACTTCAGATGTTAAAGGATACAGTTACTGGGAGGCTAGAGAGGAAATGATAGTTTAGTTTGGAATGTCAACAACACCGGAATTCCTGTAGATAATCTACATTGTAATGTTCAAGAGTTAGTACAATTGGCTTACAAGAGTAAATAAACATTTTAAGAGTCTGACATTTCTAGGTTGTAGACCTGAAGTCACTGCATGTCATATTTTGACAAAGTATTAAAAAAAAAGACTACTGTAGTGAAAGTGAGCTCAATCTGTCCAAATTCTTTTGCTACACCTCCTGTGTACAAAAGAGCTGTCATCTTATTAACAACTCTTCTTTGCAAACTAAAGTTGTCAGTGATCCAACTTCTTAGTCATGCATCTTTTTATATGCTAAGTGAACACTACAGAGGTAGAACATCAAAAAAGATAGAAATGCTCATGGCGCTGACTGTATCTCATGGGACATTAGGTTTTGTCCTAATCGTATGTCTTTTAATGATTATTGGACAATGCCACAGTAAGTTTCTGTCCTCATTTTGAGTCTTTGCTTTTTTTTCTCATTTGCAGTTAAGCTACAGTGCTGTTGGATTCCCATGCTGCAAATAAAAGGGAAATAAAATATAAAGCAGCATTTAGAACAGCTATGATTAGTTTCAAATAAAAGGAGATGAAGGAGCTGGCTTCTTTTTGATCAGGGCGGTGCTTTTAACCGGACAGAATAGTGTGTTGGAGCCCTGTGCAGCTGCAGAGAGGAGATAAGAGTGTGTAGCAGGGCTGATAGAGGTGGAGACAGTCATTAGTGGTCACACAACACACGGCTGCTTTGTTTCCCCCGGTGTGAGTAACCCTGCTCACCCCTCACTCTGCTGTCTGTAGGCCCTGCTTCTTCTTAAGGGTGCTACCACCCTTTTTGACATGTGTTATCTTATTCTTGTCTCTTCAGAGTGGGCATCACCAAATGGCGGACCGCGGTCCGGGCACGGACCCAGTGATGGTTCATTGTGGACCCGTGACAATTCTGATATTAATAAATAAATCATTCGTTGTTATTTTTTCTCTGACGGTCGTGGCTACAAACTGCATGCGCAGCTAATGTAACTAATACGACAGGAGCGTCATCAATAGCCAAGCCAAATCGATTGTTTACCTTTCAGCACCAGAGAATAACGGAAAGGACAAGTTGAGACGAGAAAATGGCTTGCTCCAAAATGAGAAAAGATGAATGGACGGACCAATACATGTTCATTCTGCCTGCATCCACTTCTAAACCATTGTGTCTCATATGTTGTATGGCGATACTGGCGATAATAAAAAAGTGGCAACGTTAAGCGTCACTATGAGACCAAACATGGATCGTTTGAGGAAACGTACCCACAGAAGTCCGCGATGATATTGAAATGTGCATATGTTGTTTTTTATTGACATCAGGGTACACTATTTAGACCAGGGCCACTCAACTTAAGATGGCTCAGGGGCCACACAGCAAAATTCAGCTGTGTCCAAGGGCTGCAAGCTAAAAATGTCTGTCCTATTTTGGACAGACAATTTAAACAATAATTTTTTTAAAGATTTTTTTTTTTGGCATTTCTGCTTTATTTGACAGTCACAGTGGAGATAGACAGGAAAGGCAGGGAGGGAGAGGGAATGACAAGCAGCAAAGGACCTGAGGTCGGATTCGAACCCCGGTTGCTGCGATCGGGACTAAGCCCTGGTACATGGTGCGCGCGCTTTACCAGTGAGCCGCCGGGGCGCCCCTTAAACAATAATTTTAAACAATAATTTTGTCACAGGCTACATGACTAGTCTAAAAATTAATGAAACATACAGAAAACAGCAACATTTCCATCCAAGGCCAAACCTCACTGAATAAAAGATTGTCCTGCAATGATTAATGATGAAATGATCAAGTTACAACAAAATGAGGCTTCATTCCCAAAATGTGAACAGAATGGGCAGCTTGCTCAGACTTAAATTAGGCCATATCACACTCCCTTGGAACATTATAAAATAAACAGGCTTCATTCACAAAAAAAAATTCTTTGAGTTGTATTTGGTGTCAGATCTACTCCTCTTGGTTAACTTTGCTTTACTCAGTTATTATTTTAGCTTTCCTTCACTAACAGAGCTCATGTCCTTTGATTTACTAAAATTTGGCATCTAAAGGATTCTGCAGCCCTTCCCTAGCCCTTGTGTTAGCGACAGTCCTGCACTGCACTCCTGACTAAGATGCCCTCATGAATTATTCAGGAGTCATTCTTCTGCTATCCTCTGTCTGAACTCATTTTGTCCTTCTCCCAGCTCTCCTTTATTGAGCAGCCTGGTCAATAACTCTGCCCGCTGCTTGTCTTTGCTCCAGGTGCTTCCATTATGCAGTGGTTATTCTTCTGTTTCAGTGTCTTGCACTTTTACTGTCAGGGCCCCTAGACTGTAGAGCATCCTGCTTCAGGAACTCGGACTAACAAATTTACCTTTTATTTTTGAAGTCGCTCCTTTCAAAAGCACTTTTGTAGACTTGCTTTTATGTAATGTCTTTGATTTTGTCTACTTTTTCAGTCTTGTCCTTTTGTGTTTATTTTAAGCCTTTTATTTTTAATCACTTTTGTCTTGGATGTGTCTCCTATTTTTATCCTGTTGTTTTGCTCTCATTTTATGCTTTCTTGTGAAGTGCTTTGTAAACTCCTCTGTTAGATAAGTGTTCTGTAAATATTATTTTTGGTATTTTTAGACTCTAGTTGTTACATGTCGCATTTCTTTGGCAAAGCGAAGCCTCCAGCCTTCCCACATAGACTGAGATACATAAAAGGAGACCAGAGACAGAACATGAATTGCATTTTTAAGACTGTAGGACACAGTGTTGCAGAGATGTTAACTTTTGTGAGTGTTTGTGTTGGCAGTGCTCATTCTTAAAAGGGCACTTGAAAAGTAATTACCCGTGTATTGCTTCTTGTTTCTTTTTCCTGTTGTCCTCCTCTACCCCCTCCTTGAATGTAATCACTCTCGCAGGTGGCTGTTAAGAACAACATTGACGTCTTCTACTTCAGCTGCCAGTACCCCATCAGCATGTTGTTTGTAGAGGACGGGAAGATGGGTGAGTGTGCCTTGGCCAATTCTCTCTGTGCAAAAGCCTCAAAATGTATTGATGTCAGAATAGCATAATTATGTCAGTCTTTTCACTGAATGTACATTAGCGTGGCAGTCCCCTGTGAATAAGATGAATGTAGTGTGTGTGTGTGTGAGTTTGTAGGGGATGGAGCGATAAATCGATAATGCAATATATTGCAGTACTTCTCTTGCAATACTTTACTGATACACCTGTGTCAAGTATTGATATTTTATACTTTATGTGATCTAGGAAATGTAGAGGATGAGTTACATTTTGTTTTTCATTGTCCATTGTATGCCAGCCTAAGAAATGTTTTATTTGAAAAAGTACAAACCAGGAATCCTGATTTGTTTTGGTTGTCTGAATTTAATATGCTAAAGTGGCTGTTTGAAGAAGAGGTATTTGCTTTGGGTAAATTCTTGGAGAAAGCGTGGCAGCTGCGGTGGAGACAGCTGTACCCGCATGTATGAATTGATCTATGTATTTATTTACTTTTGTTGGGAGTGTCTTATAAGCCCGTGGGGGCTGGGCATTATTGTATGCAGGACACTTAAATAAAAATTATCAATCTATCTATCTATCTATCTGTACTGTTTTTTAACTGCATAGGCCGAGTCTGCATAAATAGTGGTAGTCTGTCTGTCGATGTGTATTTATGATGCAATGGAAGGGCGTTTC
>OMLB01055514.1:0-13225 GCA_900302555.1 Myripristis jacobus
TTTTATCTGTAAGTCAGTCTGAACTGAGTTTATGTTCATGTAGATAAACCTGGGTTCAGGCTTGAGACTGTTGGATTTTTATCAGAGCTGAATTTGAGCAGTGACAGTAGATAGCACAATAGATAGTTTACCTGAAAGTTGGCGACGATGCACATGCCCAGTGCGCTCAGACAGCCCAGAGTCAGAGCAGCAGAGTTGAATTGGTGCAGCCTGGTTTCACCTCCTACCGCCAGCGCTTCCACCTGCTTGTAGCGCACATAGACAGTAGCTAGACCTGCACACAAACACATATCATGACTGCATTATGAAAACTGTTGTAAAAAATAAGCTTCATCATTTTCACCGTGTTTGAGGAAGTTTCACAATCAAAAAGATTATATCTTCAGTGTACAAACATATCAGAGTGATGTTTTTTTCCAATTACCATTGCCCTAAACTACCAGTAGCACTGGTGCCACTAGCACCGTCACTGCTTTCACTGCTGTTACTGCTTGTCTTCTACTGTTACTGCAACTACTACAGGTACTGCTAGTACTATTATTAGTGTTACTACAACTGCAACTCCAGCTGCTGCTGCTACTACTGCACCTATACAGTATGTCTTGCTTCTCTTTTTTACCCACTTATGAAACCCAATAGTGATGCAACTCTATCCAACTTCTACATTTGCTAAATACCAAGTGTCACAGTAATCTTTCAAGGGAAACTCCAGTTGAAGTTTTCAACGTTTTAAATGATTTCCCAGCATAATACCGACTGTACCGTCTGTATTGTAAACAACTGAAGGAAATAAATACATAAGGTTTAATTTGCCTTTATTATTAACAGACAGGTAACACTTGTCATCTTAGTCATTACACAAACAGAACAAACAGGAACTGTGTTTGTAACAAAGTGAATACATTGTTCCTTGGTATCATTAGCAGTATGAACTGATATGTAAGGGATAATCAACCATGGTACCATGGTTCTCTGACTCCAGCCTTAAAACTGTTTAACACTCACCTAGTCATTGATTATCCCATTTATTCCGTGGTCATTTACCAACAATATGACAGAGAGAGGGGGAAACAATGGAAAAAATGTCACTGGTGTGTTTTCCTTCCCGTCATTAGTTTGTCAAGTCAGTGTGCTGCCACAGTTTAGCCAAACTACATGTGCATTACACAGTTTGAATGCACACCTGCTGGCCAATCAGAAAAGACTATTCACCCAGACCATAGTAGAAAGGTTAGAAGTTGTGAATGAGCTCAATTGGCTGTTAGCCTAGCTGCTACATTAATGCTACACTAGATGCCAAGATTGTTAACAATCAATTGTTAACAAAGATGTGGATAGCAAAAACATTGCCATTCATAAATTAGAGAAATGATAATTGACTGTGTAAAGAAAATGTGTCCCTGGGGACTATATTTACTCCACCCAATTTCAAGTCATCAAAACACAACAGTGCTGCTGCTTTTAGGAAAACTAATGTGGATGACTTTATTACGGTGATGGAATACTGATGTGAAGAAAGTTTGACGTCTCTGAAAGATAACTTTCATATCATCTAGTCATCTAATAGCTGGGTAAAAGTTAGGAAAAATGATATCAAGTTCTAAAATACTACTGATGCTTTGGTATTTTGCTATATATTTTGTGTTTTGTAGATATAACATGTAAAATCACTGGTATGGTCCTTTAAGCTGGCTTGGTTTGTTTACGGATGAATAAGACATTAAATACTGTTATTACCATCAGAAAGTGAGATGATCTATACGGCCTACAATAATGCCATACGAACATGAAGCTTTCTCTCAATGTTACTATCACCTGTGGCAAATCATGACACCACGTTCTCCCACGTGGTGTCATGATTTGTGGAAGTGTGTCAACACAGGCAGTAAACATGGCCCTAAAAAGAGAAACCTAAATTATATGGAAAGACATCACACTGGCAAGGACTACTTAATACTACAGGTGGCAATAAGAACACCACAGCAAAAAGACAAAATAAGATACAAGGACCTTTAATGTAACTGCTGAAAAAACACCTCTTGGAAACAGGATCCTGTAATTTTCCCATAATATTCTTAATTGAACCCTGAAAAAAAAAAATAAGGAGTGCTGTGCATGGATTAAGACATTTTGAACTAAGATGCACCTAAAACGTTCTACTGGAGTAATTTTAATGGGTCCCTTACATAACTCCTGCAACAGCCAATTACAGTAAGAGCTACCTGAATTTGCATTTTAAACATTTTTAGTGCACTATTGAGGTATTTTTACATATAAATCATTAAATATTATAACATTAAAACATTATAGCATTTCAGTTATTCCTGAAATGCTATTATGAAAGATATCAAGAATGTCTTGATTAACCCTTAATTAAAATAGATTGGAATTCCCCTAAAATATACTTTCATTTTGTAAAGTCATCTTCCTTCAATCAATGACTTATCCAATGAATGTAGTGTTTTTAGGTTAAAACTAATGGTTTTGCATTGCATAATGACTACAGTGAATAGTGGCTTATGTTCCCCTTTTATTTTGGGAGCTGCTGAGGTGTTAAAACATTATGAAAGAATAAAGCATGTGAACGCCAAACAGCCACAGTCTTACCAAAAAAAGAAGAGATGCTCAGCATGAACCCAAAGAGACAGCGCTCAGGGACCTCTGCACTTGTATCACTGTCAACACACAGATAAACCAGAAAAATGAATAATACACAAGCTCTGAGAACCTTGCAGCCTTGCACGGCCATCATTTGATTTCATTACCATTGTTTACTTCATGAAACCCAGTCTGGGCTGTCTTATTCAAACCATTTGAAAAAGAGGTGGCAGCAACTGGCTTTGACAAAAATGCATAGCAGGTGACTGAATCAACCATCTGTCAGTCATTAGCTACCTGTCCAGTCAAATTAACATCATCCAGCACCAGAACTAAACAAATGACAGAAACTGTTCAAATGAATGTGAACAAGCATATTGGTTAGCTTACTAACATTAATCTACGTCAGTGTCTTGTGGTATTTCTTCTTGTGTTGTCATCACCTAAACTATGCCTGTAGGCTCTTAAAGTTTTCAGTCAAACATGTGGTCAGAACACAGAATTTGAATTGAAGAAGAACAGACTTCCTTTTCAAATCAGCCTAGCAGGATGATTTGAACAGCAGCCATTTTTGTGCATTTACAAAGAAGGTAACTTCGGACATTTTGGAACAGTCAAATGTTCTTTCCTACAATCCGCCAATCATCACATCAAGTAGATGACCATTGATATTGATGTGACTGTTCCAACAGGAAAACCTACAAAACTTCACCAATAATTTACCTACATAAAGCACACTTACATTTCATATCATACATACCATTTTACACCAATATAAAGCCAATGCAAATCCAAAATTCATATGTAGCTTAGCTGAGTAGCAATTAAGTCACAGAAGAAACATCAAGCATGCTCCATTGCCTAGAATCTAAAACAAGCAGTTGTATGATACACAAGGAAGAAGAGAAAAGAGGGAATTAAAGCATATTTTGAAATATAATCTACAATGGCTTCCTGTTGTTATGATTCAGTGCTTTTAAACAAACTCAAAGCAGCTTCGTTGACTATGTAGAGTCTATATGAATGAATTAAACACAAATACTGTGAATAGCTTTGTGAATAGTTTGCTTGTTTTTGATGGGGCCATCTCAGTTTAAAAAAAAAAAAAAAAAAAAAAAAAAAAGACAATCCCTTGGTTAGGTCGTTCTCAAGAAGGGCTCTTTAAAAGTTTGAAAAGTTTGCTGTCCACCTGTCCACCATCATGTTTGAAATCAGGGGAGAGTCACAGGCAGTCGGGACTGATGGTGGGATGTCCTCTCCTGACCAGCTTGTCAGTGAATTCTACTTGTGCAAGCAAATAAGTTTAAAAAAATGATTCTGAAAACTCAATATCACCTTGTGGAATAATTCTAAAGCCATACTGCCTGCTCTTGCTCATTTTGCTAGACAGTGCACGTGTATTCCAGCCTCAAACTGGGGTTCAGAGTGTGTGTTAACCACACCAGGTGTCATCTGCAGGCCTAGACACAATAGGACTACAATGACTCTGGTGTTCATGATTAGAACCTCAAACTACCCAACCAACTGATCTCATGTTTTTACATGCTGCATTTACTCTGTGCTCAGTGTAAGTTGGAGGTAGGAATGAGGTCATTTACAACTCCATTCATTTGAGCTACACCAGGTCAGGAAGATGTGGATGCCACTACAGTAGGTGCTTTGCTTGCTTTGTCAGAGCACTGAAAAAAAAAGATTTCTAGATATATAGCCTGCATTAGAGAAGATATTGAGGAAGGCAGCTATCGATAACTAGTGACATCCATGACAACTGTATGGTTCAGTGTTATCGGTTACACAACTACTGTTGTTACTGAACATGTTGATCCAAAGTTTGTCATGCTGAAAATCTACTTTGAACACGGGCAAAATGTATAGAAATACATATTTCTTGTGACTAGTCATGTTGACACCATGTAAGCCACATACCACATACCACATTGCCCAAGTTTCTGACTAGGAATTTTAAAATAAGAGGAAGTTTTTGTTTTTTTTGAGAGGTTGGGAAGTTGGGAGTCATGAGTTTTGAGTTATAGTCAAATGCAGCATTATATATAGGTCATGTAAATTCACAGTTCTAGACATGGATTCTATCATGGATAAATAAGAACATTTGTACCAGAATACCTGTTCACATGAGTCAGGGATTGAACCCAGTTTGTATCCAATGTCAAACTACTGTTTGTTTCTAGTCATGGCTATGTCTAATCGTTTTTCTGGTGGGGAGGCATATTTATCTCACTTTTCCTGAAAACATTTTGGCAATTGAAGACTTTACACTTGTTTTAAAGAACACAAGACCAGGTTGTATTTACCTGATGTAGGGTATCAGAGGATCAGTGTGACCCAGCAGCACAGCAATGACGTAGTTTACAATGAAGGTGGCCGAAGACCAGGCAACCAGTGTGGCAGGGAGGAAACCAACTCCCTTCTGACACCACCACATATCCCCTGGGAAGGAAAGGTAGCAGGAAAAAAAGCTGGAAAACAAACACACAACCAAACAGAACAACAAGCAGTCATGCAACTTTCAGTGTGATTTTACAAGCACAACATTTAAGGCGGGGGGGCCCCCTAACTGCTGCTGTGTGTTCTTCAGTAGAAGACAATAGTTTTACTGGGCAGCTGCAAATATGAATATGTGGAATTGTATTAATATGAAGCATGCTGAAAAAGAGCCCCTAGAGGAATAAAAGATATAACAAATAAATAAATAAGTAAAATACAAAATCAACGGCACACCACATTCAACAGATGGAAAGGACTTACAGTTGGATTTGAGGAAAGATCACGTCTCCCTTCAGTTCAGCTGCAGCAACAGTGTTGACTTCCCATAAGGAGAGAAGAGTTTAGGCATGTGGATGTGAATGTTTTCTCCCACTGTATCACTCCCTTGATGGTTCAAAAGCGACGTGATAACAGGAAAAAGTGGCCCACCATAGCTCTGAGGCAGTTTAATGCAAGTGTGTTCAATGAGTTGCATTCAAAGACCAGCTTGCCCCTCTGCTTAATCCAAAGCCTTGTGACTCATGTCAGCTGACTCCCCTTAAGCATCATTTTGCTTTCATTTGCCAAGTTCAAGCAGCAATCAACTACAAAGTATGCATACACACAAACGTGTGTGTGTGTGTGTGTGTGTGTGTGTGCATGTGTGTGTGCATGTGTGTGTGTGTGCACGTGCACGTAGATGCACTGACATTTTTCTCAGTGATAAAACAGCTGCTTCAAAAATTAAATAAGGCTTCTGTAGGATCATGACTGGAATTCTACAATGTGGACAATGGACAGCCACACAGTCATGCCTTAATCATAGAAATATGACTCCAATGACACAATGCATCTATTATGCTATTTATGAGTTATAAGCTTATTTATTACAAAGCTGAGACAGCTGATGGCATGGTGTCAAATGAAAAAACTATGTGGAAACAAATATATAGTAACAAATTTCAGAAGAAAAATGTTTGATTTACTTTCCACTCATTCTGACATGCCATCTGCTAATTTTCTGAAGTTTATGAAAACAAGCATGAAATGAGAAATTTGAGTTTTGTTTGATTGAAAGAGAGTTTTTAACACAGGCATCAGTATTAGAGCCATAAGGCCCACCAGGCACATCAGGCACAGCACCTAGGGCCGCCACCTAGGGCCGGCGGAGGTAGAGTGGTCGTCCGGTAACTGGAGGGTTCCCGGTTCAATCCCCGGTTTCTCCGAAGTGTGTCGAAGTGTCCTTGAGCAAGATACTGAACCCCTCACCGCTCCTGATGGACATCTAGGCGCCTTGCATGGCAGCCTCTGCCGTCAGTGTGTGAATGTGTGTGTGAATGGGTGAATGTAAGGCTTTGAGTGGTCAGTAGACTAGAAAAGCCCTATAGAAATGCAGTCCATTTACCCACAACCAATCAGGTTGGGGTTTCTTTGTTACTGTTGTGTGTGTGTGTGTGTGTGTGTGTGTGTGTGTCTGTGTCTGTGTCTGTGTCTGTGTGTGTTTTGTTGTTTGTTTGTTTTTTGAAAGCTCATTTAAAGGCTTGTGAAAGGCGCTTGATTGCAGTCTGCATTTAAACACAAGAAATCAAAAGTGAATTTGTTGAAAGGGTGAAATGAAATCTTTTGGGTTGGTTGTTAGTACCATTGATCTATTCATTGTAGAATGCAAGGTCCTGCAATTATTCGTCCTAGGGCCCCCAAATGTCTAGGCATGGCACTGATCAGTATACTTTTTTCTTAGGCATGCCTCTCTGTTCAATGGGAAACAGTAGGAGGGACATGCACACCCTCACCCATAATCAGATATGGGTCAGATCAAAAACATCTAACAAAGTAAGAAAAAGAAGAATTCACACACCAAAAGAGCTCCTGTTTGATTTAGTTTGACTGCATCAGCAACATTTCAAGCACCAAGCCCTCCTTTGAAACTAAAACTGCCTCAGACTCAAAAAGTGTGAGCAAGACCTTGGTGCTTGAAATGACAGTGAGCAATTAAAGTAACTCAGAGAGGCGTGGTGTGTACTTTTCTTCTTTGTTCTGCATCTCTGTCTACACAGACAGCACTCCTCCACAGAGAGCGTCTCATTTAAATAAAGCCAAACCGTGAAGCTTGCAAACAGAGTGGAAGATGTCAGTTATTGTTCAGCTACACTTCAGAACAGGCACAACGCTCATATAAGTGACTTTGAATGTAACGGTTGGTGCCTCCTCAGATTTTGGCACTACAGTTCCCAGTATTCACTGGTTGTGATGCCACAACAAAAGCTATGTTCAAGTTGCAGTTGGCCAAATCTTTTTTTTTTTTTTTTTTGGCCTACATGTGGCATTGAACAAATTTTTTTCCGAGCAGGGTGAATACAAAAATCTGTTCTGTTCAAATCAGATTTGGGTCATTTTCATATGTGGCCTTAGATACAGATCTGATTCCTGGGACCCGTTTTGCAAAACTTATCCTCCAGGGTAAAAGTTATCCAAATGGATTAATCTGAAAACTTATTTTATTTTATTTTATTTTCATTTTTTGAAAAAGGTTACAACGTTTCTGACCCTGAAATCTTGACATGGATTTTGTAATTCAAACCAGCATTTAAAAAGGATTAAATGCTGTCTTTAGGTTTTTCAAAACTCAAGGCAAGAATGTAATACCAAAAAAACATGTCAGTTATAAGTCTGATCCACTGAGAGGGCTGGATTCAGAGTGGACTGACACAATGGTGCACTTTTACAGAAATGAAACCTTGAAGAATACAGGGTAGTAAACCTTAAGACTGTCCCTGGACCACATTTGTAAGAAAAATGGAATACTGAAGGTTTTAGTTTAAGTTAGTTTAGTTTATTTAATCAAGGGACAGTGCATATTAATAAAACAAAAACAATTGTAAATATGCCAGAGTTAGCCAGAAGGCTAGTTTTCATTTGTAGTCCCTATGCCAAGATGCTATACACGGCTTCCTGAAATTAATAATACATTTAAAAGATAAAATACAAGTAGGCCAAGGCACATACAAGTTAGACCGGACAAGACATTTAGCAGTGCTAAACAAGGACATAGCAGGGTTTTAAAAAAAAAAGAAAAAAAAAAGTGTACGTTAAACATATGTGGTTAAGAGCGTACATACATACACAGTAAGCACACAGAGCAAGCAACATAGAATGTCACACAATACAGTACAAGTAAGACATGGGCAGTATGTAGATGAGCGTTAACACCAGAGGGTGGCAGTAAAACAACCATTAAGGGTGCCAGCTGCCGTAAAACCGTAAAGAAGAAGAAGGGGGCGAGGCGGAGGAGGAGGAAGAAAAGAAAGAAAGAGAGGCAGCCAGAAAAGAAAGAAAAAGACGACAAGGTAAAAGAGGAGAAGAGAGAGAACAAACCGCAGCTCCTTTTAAGGTAAGGGAACAGTGAAACTCCACAGGAAATAGTTACAGTTTGAGTGAAAGGTTGGAATTGTAACAGTTTCATTGCTGTAGAACTTAGATTATTTAGTCCAACGGGTGCATTTGAAGACAGGTTTACCACATTATTTTGGCAAATCAGTAGCTAACGTTTGCTAGCTAACCTTTCCCTTTAGCTACTGAGTTAGTTATCGTCATCAAGACATCAAGAATGAAAAAGACTTCCGGTTTCAGTGTACAACACGAAAAGCTCATTTACGAGCCGGTGATGGAACGACATCGTGCGCAGTGGCGGGACTTTATTTTGAAGGGAACACTTGTTTGTTTTGGTCTTGGCGTTGGCTGAATGTGACGGACTTGACGCAGCGACGAACTTTGATGGCTAACGTCAAGTAGCTAACTTCACTGCTGTGACAACGTACGGCTGGCGCCAGCTCTTGTTAATCCAGTTAGCACAATGTTAAGTTTATTATTGAACTTTTAGCATTGCTTGTTGTCGATTACACGCGGCTATGCTGCCAGTGTTAACCACTAAAGTTAACAACTTTGATAAGCAGTGTGTGCTGGCTGTCAAGAAGTGGGAACTAGCATTAACCCCTAGCTCACTCGATTAGGTAATTCGCATAACGAATTTAGCATAACGAGCATTCAGCCAGCAAGAACCACTTCAGAGTTTGCTGTTTGCTCAACTTTTAATAATTGTTTAACCCCGACATTCATACAAACACACTGTGGCGGTTCAAATGCCAAATAAGATGTTAATAAAATAATATGTTGCTCAGTAGATCAATATAACGATAAAGAATATCAATAATATAAAGTTTTAGTCAAACAAAATAAGTGTTCCAGTAATACAAGGGGAAAACACACTGGAAGTGAAGATTGGTCAGTGTCTGTCATTTCCTGTGTTTACCTAACTCCCAGCTAGTACGGTGGAAATGATTGTACACTTTTTCACAGAATTTGAGAAGCCACATCATTGCATCACTCTTCAAGAACATGTCTGAGTGTCTTGTGTTGATACAGTATGTATGTTTTTTTCCTTCTCAGATGTTCCCAACTATGTTTATTGAGATTGTATCCTGTAATTGTGGAGGGACAGTCATGCACATCAGCGTTTGCCAGTCACATTTTGGCTATATTTTTACTAATTTGGCTATGTAATACACAGATGCGTCCGGGGACATACATAAATAATATTTTAGACTTCATGGGATGGGTAAATGGCATTAACATGCAATTACCCTCCACTGGGCACATGGGTACACGCATAAGAATATTACAGCTGGAACCAACTCAACCATCTTGACTGAGCCATAAGCAAAGATTTATATGCAAGGATGTACATACAAAATGAATCCACTCATCTTTCCCATGGCATCCAAAACTCCAGTCCAATAAGCTTGACTTTTAGGAGTGGACAGGATACAGATGTTACATTGCAGACAAAAAGGAGAAAACTTGTGGTTAATTTTGTACCTGCAGTTTGGGGAGATTTGGAAATTGTGTAGAATCTGAAGATGAAATAATTTCACAAGTACTGATGAAGGTTTTTCTTGGAGTCATTGATTCATTCATTTATTTATTTAGAGAGACCATTTAGAGAACATTTGTCTGAGCTATGGTCAGATAAATGGTCTCTAAATGGTCTCTGCAGCCTTTTTATTTTAAGAAGTGAACTGAATGAATGAATGAATTGGTAAGCATCTTCCAGTCTCCTGCCTGTATGAGAATAGCACATGAGGGGGAGGTGGAATGCTCTATGTTATTAACATTCTGGCTCCAGCAGTTGAGAGCAGCCTCCCTGCTGCACCACTGGTCTGGGGAAAGCTTTTGTCCAAAACACTGAATTGGCACAGGTTTTTTGAGGTGAAACAGAGTGGGCACCGATTTATTTTATTTTATTATTTATTTATTTATTTTTACAAAACTCTTAACAGGACCACTGATCTGAATATTGCCTTTACATTTTTCTGCTTGGAAAATGCTTTTAGATTAGCCCAACTTTCTTTATATTTACTTGTCATACCTACTGCAAAGAAAAATATAAGGAAATCCTTGTACTTACCTTCCTAAGTATGTTTGGGAAAAGTCATGGTTAGATTTATTATTAAAAGCACCTTCCTGTCTAACCTTAAGTAAATTTATAATAACAGTTCATGGAATCATCATAGCTAAGATCCTGCAATATTCCTACCGAAAACTAAATCTCTGCTCTGGTCCAGATATATAGTATTTACCTGCGTAGTTAATGTGCAGTTCTTATTTATATAAGAAGAAGGTCATGCGTCTGACAGCCAACACAGTTTACAGTAGCAGTTCTGGAAACATATTTCACTTCCAGATTACCTGGTGTCACAGTCTTCCAACCAAACTGGAATGCAGCATTTTTTCCCTCAAGTCCCAAGGTACACTATGAATAGAAGTCAAGAGTGCAGTCCAAAAGATTGGAAATTATTGGTAATTTATTATATTTCATAGGTTAATGTAACACTGAGGTTAGGTTTGCCTAACCTCAGTGTTACCTATGAAATGTAGAACATAGCCTGTATCAAGCATATATGCGAGTCACAAATTAGAGTCTGATCCATTTACAGATCTTATAATTACAGCAAAAAATAGAAGCGCGTACAGCTTAAAACCTTCAGCACGGCACTGGGTGCATGGTTGCGGCACAAATCAAACAATAGCAGCACCAATCAGTCATCTATTTATTGTGGGCTCAAATGAGCTTGTTAAGAGCACACCAAAGAGCTGATAATTAGCCACAACTGTTGGAGGGTTCAGAACATGGGACGGGCAGTTAATCAGTTTATGCTGAGCTCAGCTGGATATATTAGGATATTTTTTATTGTTTGTGTGAAAGGGTATTACTGGAAATCCTTGCTCCAGGTTCAGATGAATTTACCACAACTGCATATGCAATGACATACTGTGTCATTACATATCCAGTTGACTGAGCTGACTGAGCTTCTGTTTTTTCTGTGAACTCGATGATGCTATATTTGATTTAGACAACATAAGTTTTTAATCATGTTTAAGGGCAGAACGAGTAGGTTTTGTTGGTTGCACTTTGTGAACACAACATTCAAAGTTGGCCTCTCCTCCCTGGCTAAGCCAACCACCGGCAGCAGCAGTTTTGTTTCGTCTCCATCCTTGGAAAAAAGGCCCACCCGTACCTCCCTGTCCAACAGAAAACAGGCCAAAAATGTGTCGCTCTTCATCCTCATCCTCTCCCTCAGTTCTCACCAGCAGGTGAAAGCCGATCCTTTGTCTGCTTGGCGTTTCTCCTCGCTAGATTTCCTTTTTTCCTCAGTATTTTTGTAGCTTCCTACTGTATCTTGTGCTATATTGATCTGGCACTGTGCTGCACTGTAATTGGCTGGGAGCTGCACACTCACTGCCCAAAGGCTAATGCCCAGAAGAGTCCTTAGCTCAGCAAAATAAAAAAAAATAAAAATCTGGGCAGAGGGTAGGGTCTCTGCAGATACACACACCAACACACACTGTTAGTGGTTTATAAGTGATGATGGAGAGGGTTATTTTTGTATGAATCTATACATTGTTTTTTAGGAAAATCCTACTCCTCCTGACTTAAAGGTCCTATTAAGCTACAGAGAGCAGTATGAGATCCAGACCTGTCTTTATATAAAGAGAAAAAAAACTTGATATGTTTAATATCTGCTCACATTTGGCACATGCATACGTCACGTATGGTAACTGGGTCATTTTAATCAGTCATAGGCATTGTAAAATTATGTACTTTTCTCTTAATTTTTATTTTTCAAACAAAGCAAGTGTCTACAGGAAATTTTAAAATTGCCGTTTTTGCAGGCTACTATATTTTCATAGTCTTACATGCTTAAAAAAACAACAGAATGCAACACTCATTTGTGGTTATTAAGTACAATTGTCAGAGCTGGCTCAGATCTCTGACAAAACAAACGCCAGAGAGAATGCTACCAGCAAACAAATGTTTTAATTTGCAGACGCGGACAACAACAACAAAAAACTTATATGTGCAATGTAGAGGGTCAGTGGTGTATGCGAGTGCATGGCGGTGTGTGTGTGTGTGTGTGTGTGTGTGTGTGTTGGATGCAGGGTAAAACAAAAAGACAACAGGTGAGCTGCAGGGCCAGGCCAGGAATGAATGGCAGAAGCAGGAGAACGGGCGGACTCCACGGGGCTTTTTGTAAACGCCGTCCTGCCCCCTCGGAGATGCACACCAGAGGCCAATAGTCTAATCAGTCTCTGCGGGAAAACAAAGAGGGGAGAGGGAGAGCCCTTAATACGGGATCCCAAAAGGGAACCGTCACACCAAACCTGCAACCAGGACCCAGGAGTGGCCGGGCCAATTACAACTTAACATTATAACAATAATTACATTAAATAATATGAACAAATCCCCACCCAAAACTGAACCTTAACTCACCCTCGCCCCCAATACTCTGCAACCTGGTACCGGGGAAGCCTATTTAAGAGAATGGGCAACAAGGGAAGAGCAGGAGAGCAGAGGTAGGGATAAAATTACATGTCACAACATACAAATAATAGACAATACACAACACTTGACCCAACACCCCAACCTATAAGCTACCCTAAGGCAGAGGCGCCCTAGACAAAGCATCTGCCAAGACATTATCTTGCCCCTTAATGTGGCGTATTTCCAGATCATCCCCCTGCAAAAAGAGAGACCACCTGACCAGCCTCTGGTTTGGAGATTTCAGGGTGCCCAGGAACGTCAAAG
>OMLB01055515.1:0-17970 GCA_900302555.1 Myripristis jacobus
TATATATCTGTGTGTGTGTGTGTGTGTGTGTGTGTGTGTGTGTGTGTGTGTGTGTGTGTGTGTGTGTGTGTGTGTGTGTGTGTGTGTGTGTGTGTGTGTGATGCATGCTCTCTTCAGCTCTGATGTCCATCCATGTATGTGCTATGTGTGATATATGAGATGCTGTTTGCTCTATGTGCATGCTGCGCTTTGCTCTTGTTTCTTCATACTTTTGAGTCTGCACCGGGACTGCAGATAAAAATTATCCTTACAGCTAAATCTGCCACATTTACAGTCATGTTTATTAATGTGCATTGTCCCCCTTTTCTTAAAAAAAAAAAAAATTAACAAACAAACATATTTCCAGTCTTTCTCATATCACCTGCCTCATCTCTAAACGTCCACTGGGTGGCAACAAAACATCACCCAGATGGTGACGCCTGAGCTGTGATATTTGTCATAACTTTTTTATGTAACAGCTCTCTGTTCTTGCTGGGGAAATCTCACACATACACACGTGGCCTCCTGTCAGCACAGGCCTACACACTCTCTTTTTCTTCCCGGTGCTCAGCTGTCCGATAATGAGCCACGATTTCTTTAAAAATAAAACCCATTGTTCCCATTGTTTAGACACAGAATCATGTTTAACTGTTTAGCCACGCTCACACACCATCATCCAAACACACACACTGATTCTTTAAGCAATTATATCTCATTCTCTCCACAGTTTATGCAACATTATATTGTCCACCACATTTACCAGCACATTCCCTACTCTTGAGCATCACATTTAATCAATCAAAATCCCCTTTACAAACAACTTTGCCCAAAAAAAAAATGTGATACATGAATAAAAATGAGTCATTTCTCAATGACGTGGACGTTATGTGCACACAGGAATTATGTCTGTATGTTGTTGTCGTTGTTTGTTTTAATCTAACAGACAAATATTTGAAGTCCCCAGCTAATCTTTCCTTGCTGCTTCTTCAGTCGACGGCAGCCACACGTCTCCGCTGTATGTTTTGTGGCTGCCTCGCTAAGCTCTTGTACTACATCCCCGAGTCTGAGTCGAGCCACACACACAATAGGTGATCATTTGGGACAGCTCATGTATTATACAACAGGACCTGCAAAGCCAGACAGAGCACACAGTCTGTTAAAGTTAAGGTCTTCCTGGGTAACTGCTGACTGGAGAGAAGCTCGCCAGACACAAAGTATGTAAGAGATTATGTACAAACCTTCACATCAACACTTTCTGGTTGTAATAATGTGACCGTGCAGTTTCAGAGGAGAGGCCAAACCACTTTGTTTCCTGATGTGAAGGATGAGGAAGATAAAACCCCTCAGGTTCATGTCGAGAATTAATGTAATGCCCCATAACGAAACAAATCACATGTGAAATCATGAGGGAAATAAACCACATGTGGTTTTGGAACACGTGATCTACAACCACATGTGATTTTTAATGTTTTTCTACATGTCATCTACAACCTCATGTGATTTAATTACTTCACATGTGAAAAAACAAAGTGAAAAACACATGTGGTTTATTTCACATGTGATGTGCATGTTTTTCCACATGTGATGTACACCTCATGTGATTATTTCACATGTGACAAAGCAACAGGAAAACACACGTGTTCCAAAATCATTCCAAAATGGTTTATTTCACATTTGATGTTTTTTTTTTCACATGTGGAAATTCTAGTTTGGAAGCCAGTCAAATGTGAAAATGCTAATTCACTTTGTGTGACCAAATTTTCTGTTCACATCATGTGAAAATAGCAAAATCACATGTTCACATGCAACATTGTTTTCTTTTCACATGTGAAAACTGTAAAACACATGTGAAAAGTTAAAGTTCACATGTGGAATGTAAATATTCACATATGAGGTATGTGTAATGTCATGTTAAATGTTTCTAAATGGAGCTACCAAGGTGCAAGACAAATTTCAGACTCGTCTGACAATAAAGTGAAAGTGAAGTGAAGTGAAAAGGCATATTTCACATGTGACATTTTTGTAAGGCACTTTTAAATGCCTGTTTTGAATCTTATATTTTGAATCTAATATTCAAATGTACACAAGCACATGAACAGTGGAGAGAAATGTTATGTTTCTATTTTGGGTTATGACGGGGAAAAAGATTTGTGTGGAACTCCTGAACATTTCTAAGTTCTTTTCTTTTGAGAGTTAAAAGGCATTCATCATTTTTTACCACACCATAACAGAGTGGAGTGCCCTCCAAGGTTATTATAGTTTTGCATTTTTCATTATGTTTTATTTTTATTTCAGTTTGACTTTTTGTTTTCATTTCAGTTTTGCTAGTTTAATATAGTTTCAATTTTTTGAAAATACTTAGTTTTGGTTTATTTTTTATTAGTTTCAGTGTTCAGTGTTAGGGTTTTTTTTTTTGTCTTTTTTGAAATATGGAGTATTTGTCTGGGATGAGAGTCAAAAAGGTCATTCAATGGGAACCAACAACAACAACAGCAACAGCAGCAGCAGCAACAACAACAACAACTGCAACAACAACAACATCAGCAACAAAAACTGCAACAACATCAACAGCAACAACTGCAGCAACAACAACAGCAGCAACTGCAGCAACAACAACAGCAGCAACAATAATGGCAACAACAGCAACAGTAACAACAACAACGACAACGACAACGACAACGACAACAACAACAACAACGACAGCAACAACAACAGTAAATGTAGATGTGTGCACAGACATGTAATCCATAAGATGAAAGACTTCAGTGCAAAAATGTGTGTAATTCAGCCTCTGAGGTGAGGTGCAGGTCGTGTGCAGATAAAAATGAACAAATCATTTTGAACTAATAAAATTTAAGTTTGATGCATGCTGGGAAATAAACTGGACCCTTTCCCACTCATGACTTCCGGTAAGAAATCTGAAACAAGCTGGACTGTTAGATTCATGGGATTCCTCAGAGTTTATCACCGTCCACTGCAGGGCTCAGTCAGATTCAAGGTAATTCCCAAACGGGACGCTGGTGCTTTCTCCTGACTCTCGCCGCCTCGACGCCTGGCGTGGACGGACTGGCAACACAGACGTGTGAGCTGCTTGGACATGTGATTGCCACTTGCAGGTGTAGACCTGCAACAGCTCAAAAACAGACAATATATTTCATATCCACCCAAAATACCAGGCTTATGTATGAAACGAAATGACAAAGTTGAAAACAAAAGATGTTTTAGTTTATTTAAGTTAGTTTTGTGAATGCACAATACAGTTTTTTTATTTCGTTTGTTTCCGTTAATGATAATAACCTTGCTCCAGAGGCATTTGTTATTCTTTGGCAAATTGAGGGGCATTCATCATCCCTCACCACATCATAACAAGGTGGGCAGCCCTTCCCTTTCCAACCTGCACAGTCTGCCTTTAAAGGATGGGAGGGGATCGAGCAGCCCCTCTGGATAAAGATACCTGATAAAACTCTATACCCATTATCTGCAAAAATATCTAACTCAGCAAGCATCCTGCACTGTCCCGGCTGCTTTTCTGCCACAGATTGTGCTCACCTCCAAACTGGAGCATACGATTCCTATCTTCCTTTGGTCCGGAAGGATCCTGCCCTCCCTGGAGTGAGGCTATTTTTGTCTTTTCAGGGAGCATTGAAGGGAGGCAGGGGAAAAAACCCCCCAAAAAAACTCCAGGTCCCTTTTCTTTTGGGAGCTTTATTTGTACATTTCCCATGGCTTTTATGTTTCCCCCACACCTGAATGTTTCAAGCACAGACCTCTGGCACAATGTGAGAAAAGGTGCGTAATGCATAATGCAAGTGCATGATGTAAAGTGCATAATGTAAGCCATCTCCTCAAATATCAGCTAGTCTGCCCAAATATATTTTGGCATTCTTCTCTCTCAAATCTAAAAGAGCCATTAAGGCATAAAACATGCAAACACACGAGTGCACTCATATTCAAATGCGTACAGTACGCTCACATTTCTCTGTGATGCACGCAAACACACACACACACACACACACGCGCGCACAAACACACACACAAACACTTCTCACTCATTCGCTACTTTTCGCACAGAGAAAATTGTGTGTGTGTGTGTGTGTATGCGTGTCAGTGCCTGTCAGAGAAAGCGAGAGAGGTGAACAAATGAGAGTGCCTCAGAGTGAGCATATGGGTGGGCGACCACAGAATCCAGGCAAACAAGTTTCATGGTTTATTTATTTACAGAGAGGAGAGAACGATGGAAAAAAACGGCACTCCATAAGGTGTACAAAAATAAAAACTAGCAGGCAATTCAAATTAGGCAGCTTTTGAAAACTGATCAGTCCAAGTAATGACAAATTTTACAGCACTATATACCTGTTTACGGAGTTGTAGACGGGCAGATTCATCCTCTTAACGTTAGAATATGCACACATCACCAAACAGCTGTCTGCATTTTGGTTAGGGGACTTTGACCGCAGCTCCATGTGAATGTGTGTGTGCACTCTGCTGCACATTCTTAATGTATTTACAACCCAAACCAATGGGAGGCACGTGAATCGTAAAGGACAGAGGAGGCCAAGTCTTAACCTATAGGGAAACTAAATAAATTTAACTTTTAATTTTTCTTTTTAGCCCCTACATCCTACATCCATTTTGCCAAACCGCAACTGTAAAAAAGAATTTGTTCTGGATGACTTCCCTGGTTAAATAAAGGTTGAATATGTGAATAAATTGGTGAGCAAATTTATTTTTTTTTTTACAAAGATAGCAGATAAAATGTAAAGATAGTGGACTCCATGCCTTCTTCCTCTGTTGTAGGGTGAGAAAAACGCAGAGCAGAAAGTTCAGTGCATGTTTTGTTGTTGGTATTTTTTGGCATTAGTGGGAAAATATGAGAAACTTGCCACACTAATGAACATAGCCCATTCTCTGTTGGCAACATCTGAGGACAACGTGGGCCAGATTTTCCAAAAGCTGAAAGTGTTATCGATATACTGAGCCAAAATCATGCGATGTATAGTCAGGGGCGGTGTTTGTGTATGGCAGAATATGGTAGTTACCACCAAAAACCTGAAAATTTGTGAATAAGACACAAATGTGTACTAAATTTCTTGTTTGAACACAGTGCAATAAATGGCTTAAAGATTTCCCAGGGTCAGCCATGTAGCACCATGTAGCACAGGTTGTCGTGGTAACCACTGTGATAGTGTTACACTTTGATAGTGTTACATGATTTGATAGGAAAGGTGTTAATTAATTCTGAAATATCAGCAAACATTTGCAGTCAACCTACGGTGGCCGAGAAGTGCAAAACAACATTACAAAATGTGAAACACTTTTACAAAGCTTGAGACAAATTTACATTTCTGAAAACACATCTAAACAGTTAATGTCGCAGTTTGTCTTGCCGTTGCGTTGGCGCTTGGCCCCTGACGCTCCATGTGTCCTCTGCGTTGTGTTTACGGCAGTTGTGCACAGGTGAGTTTCCCTGTGGAGACGTTTCAACAGATCTTGTCTCTTTTCTCCAGCTAAAGGTGCTCCTGTGCTTGGATTATTTGTTTCTGGGAGTCTACATATAATTTTATGGTGCCATAACGTCAATAATTAGGTGCAGTGCAACATTCAGATGCGAGGTATGCACTGTAGTCGTGTTTTGTCTTCCATACGCAGGGCTTTGGTGAAACACTGCCACTGTGGATAGTTAATGAAAAAAAAACAGACTTTAATGAAAAAAGAATGGTGTTTGTGAAGCTCATTTGAGAGTGGCTTCATTATCAAAATGGCACTTCAGCTGATTCCCTATGTTTCTCTTTTAACATGCATCTTCAAGTCTCATTTAGATATTCAAGTTCATATTAATGTACAAACACAAAGTCAATGTATTTATGCATTACTGTATGTATGACTGAGTAAAGCAGTTGAAAACCAATAAGACTGTCTAATTTTACCAAACTACTATCACCCAGAGGTGCCAACATTGATTGCAGCTGTTATTAGGTTTGCTGCAGAAAAGCACAAATGGGGCAGAGGGACTGAAGCGTGACGTCAGGTTGATGTTGCCAGGCTCTCACAATTATGTCACTGTCCTTCCCTGTATCCACCCTCTTTGCTGTTTTATTATTACCTTGCAATGAAAAAAAAAGGAAAAGTTTGTTCCCAAAATAAAACGAGACAAGATGGAGTGTTTCGCATGAGCGGCTAGCATGGAGATGTAAATAAACGCAATGAACCAGAAGAAGAAAGGAGAAGCTTTTCCACGAGGCAGCACAAGCAAACACATGACATTTTAGACCAATTTCAGATGATCACGCAGTGTGGGCTGGTGTGTGAAAAATAGAAGACGACTGGTTTGGCCAGCAAGCCTGTGCACACTGCAGAATCTGAAGCCAATGCAGGGCTTGATTTTTTTTTTTTTTTTCCCAGCAAACATGTCTTTTTGTCCACTGGAACCTGCCAAAATTCATCTCTGCGGCAGGCACACTGCCCACTGCGAAGCTGTTGACTGGCCGCCAACACTCTGACAGAGCATGCTTAATGATGAAGGATAAAACACAGAAAATCCATTTATTGTGCAGGTAAGGTCCAAGGGGCCTCCAGAACATCTCATCTCAGAGGAAATAAACTGAAAAATTAATATGACAAATAATGCAAAAGACACTGATAAAAGAAACTATATGACAACAACAACATAAAAAAAACAACAACACTGAGAGAAAACATTTTCAGAGGAAAACAACACAAATAATGAAAAAGTGTCTAAATGGAAAGTAAGCAAAATGGAAAACAGACCGACTCTTGAAGATGAAATGAAAGGAAAGGAAATAATGAGAGTGTGGCAATGTAAAAGTGTGTTTGTATGTGTGTGTGTGTCGGTTCAAAGCAGGACAAAGAGAGAGGGAGTCACACAGACAATGTATGCACTGTGATGCTGAGCGACCTCCAGCACTTTAGTCCATCACAGATGCTGCCTTTGCACCCAAGAGGTGTTTTTTTTAGAGAGGAAAATTCATTGGCACTCCACATCCATGTGCTCTGCATCTCATGGGAAAGTGCATGTGATGGAGGTGGCTGTTTAAACCGGGGACAGCATGTTCCTGTAAATAAAAACATTTATCCCAAATTGGACAGAACTAGTAGATAAACAGAAGCTGGTGGCAGTCAGGCTCAACTAACACAAGATGGTGAGATGGTTACAGTGATACCATGGCAAAACACAAACTCATCTCATGTCAAGATGCAAAGTATTGACTGTACACCTGATGCATCTCAAATCAGTTTGACCTGTGATTGAATCAACATTTTTCAGTCAAGACACAAAGGAGCTCAGGGTGCTCAGAGATTTCAGATGTTTGTTTCCAACAGGTGCTCTTTTGCGTCGGGTAGAGTTATAATTCAAAAGGAAATGTTGCAAAGGCACTCCGTTTAGAAAAAAGTATCAAAAAGCCTTTAAAATTCACATGGCCCTACACGTTGCGGCCATCATTTTGGCCTTCATCAGGGCATTCAGTGCCATAATGGCTGCAATGCGTAGGGCCATGTGTTTTTAACCTGTTTGCCATGTGAATTTTAAAGGCTTTTTGATACTTTTTTCAAAACGGAGTGCCTTTGCAACATTTTTCAGTGTTAATGAGAGATGAGAAGTTGTGTGATGAGATCTGTGGCAAGGGATAAAAAAATGAGGTCAGATAAACAAAAACTTGCCTGAGAAGAAAGAAGACAAAAGCTGAGGGCGCCTTCACATCTGCCTGCTTCAGTCCGGCTGAAAAGAGACGTTACGCATTGTAAATTTGTCAATAAAAAACTGGAAGAATCACCTTGGTATTCTTATCAGCCAGCAGATCATTAGATCTTTGAAAAACAGTTTTTTTTTAATTGAAAGAATAAAACTAGACCTTCTGTTGTTCACTACAAAGTGCTACATTGCTCATGTTTAAGTGCAGATGCTGAGAACCCTTCATGACTTTTCTGTTATGAACATAAACAATATAAACCGATGCTTCATCACCTTGGATTTACAATACAACAACACACAAGCACTTTATCCCCATAATGGCATTGTTTGCAGGTGGCAGGTGTTTTGTCTGCTTATCCTTTTATTGTCTGAGAGCCAAAATACTTCCAAAGTGCTGATTTATTCCTGAGAGGCGAATAAATTTCCTCATTTTTTTCTCTTGGCTGCTGTGTGACCCGCCTGGCGCTCACACCGTTTGAAGGAAGGACGCACGCTTGGATGGAAATGATCACACAGACGTGGCACGGGAATTTCAAAGTAAAGGCGTAATGTTTTCTTATAAAAGAGCAGAACTCTTTTGCACTGCCCACTTCACGTGCACTCAGAGATATTTAACACCACGTTTCAGTACGGAGACCTTCATCAGGTCATTTGGATTTGGACCCTGATGAAGGTCTCTGCATTGAAATATTGTTATTAAAAATCTCTGACTGCAAGAGAAATGGACAGTGAGATGGATGATATGGATCGATGCTTTCACTGTGCATCGATGACACATGGTTGATCATTTAATCGCTCCATCCGGTGGATCGATACGCCCCTAAAACCAACTGGAGCCAAAACTGATAATTACCCGGGGCTTTTGAAGGATTCAGGACACAGGACTCAGCTCAAATCCTGGGTAGTTGGAGTGTAAAAGGAAGAGACTGGCCAGGACCTCTAAGTAACCCCCCTGGTTAGCAAAGAGGCCCTGCTTTCCTGTTCAGTGTAGCAGTGTATCGGCAGGTATAATCAAATCCTGATTGGAAATCTGTCTCACAACAGGGAACAGAGGCAAGTGTCCGTAACAATGACTGTCACTGTTTGGTTCAGCCGTGAAGGTTTGATTTCCCCCATGGCCACTAGTTTTAAAAATGCATGCGTTCTGGAGGAGATTTTAATAACGGGGTCCACCGTAAGCGACATGCTATGCATCTTATAAGTAATGTAATGCTGGGATTATTCCTCGGAATATTCTGAGGAAGGTTAGACCCTATTCACGCAGGATTACTGGAGAATATGAAGGGAGCTGTAATAACTGTGGAGATTGCTGGTGATTTCAGCCCAAGCAAATCTGTCATGCCTATTATTTGTAAAGTAAAGACTTCAGCGCAAATTACCTTCCATACTTCAGTGAAGACAGAGGTCCCCTGATAATACTAATCCGGTGTGAACTGAACTCTGTAATTTCAGATGTGATTTGTTTTTGGCATGCAATTTCCTTTTTTTTTTTCTCCGTCTTGCATCTTCAACCCTCCCTCTGTCATGAAAAATAGAGCCGGCAGTGGAGTTTATAATACTTTCAGCACAGCATTCAGATTTTGCTCTGACAAATCAGGAAGACACAAAATGTTAAAATATTTACCTTAACCACTATATTACTTTAACCTCTGTGTTTGATAATCCTGTGAGTGTTACACAAAACAGAAGAAATTCATTAATTAGACAAGCTCCCAGTACAGTGAGTCTCATGGCAGTAGGGTTTAAGTGTGTTTGTGTGTTTGCACCCAGTATGTTTGGACTTGTTCAGTCAAACTGTGGAGTGTTTACTGCTTCAGTTCAGTTTGTTTGGCAAGGTGAGAACAATGCCATTCAAACTCAGGAGGCACCAAATAACTATGTCGAGACACCTGCAGAAATAAGACTCCTCCTGCGAGGGAACTGTGCTGCAGTTTGTTCGGAGTGAGAGGGAGCAGCCCAGCGGCAGCCGCACAAAACAACTGATACATCGATGCAACAAATGAATCATTACATCCCTCAGGCCGACATCAGAGAGCCAGGAGTTTACGAGCCACTGCTTCTCTTGTAATTAGGCAGCGTCATGCCACACAAACCAAACACAAAACAGTTGCAACAAACAGTCCCTCTAGGACTGTTTTTGGGATTGTTGTGGTATACTGCTTGATTTCAAGGCAGCTTTTCTCAAAACAAACAAACAAAAAAATTGCAATGAATTTTGCAGTGTTTTTCAACATTTCTGCAATTCTTTTTTAATGATTTTGAAATGGACAACCAAGTGAAAATTGCAAAAATATATATAGGTATTGTAATTGAAAATAAGCAGCGATAATCTGAGTGTTCTAAGTAACCTTAACAAAAACTGGAATAGAATAGATATAATAGAAAGCTTTTATCGTAATTGTACAAATACAACGAAATTATGAGCGCTACTCCTGATCAATGCAATTAATACGAGAGTTTAAGACGACAACAAGAAGACATCCAATAAATATGAAACTTAAATATATACTTTGAAAAACAGAATGGATATTGCACTTAAAAACACTGTATATTGCAGTCAAAGGGAAAGAAACTGCTCTTGAGCCTGTTTGTCCAGCCTGTAGCGCCTCCCAGTGGCAGCAGGTTGAACAGGTGGTCCATAATAAAGTTCATAATAGTTTTCCTGGTTCTGCAGAGGCACCGTGAGCTGGAGACGTCTTCCAGGGAAGGCAGAGGGCAGCCAATCACTTTTTTGAGCTGTTTTTATGAACCTCTTCTGTTTTATGATCTCTTTTGGAAAAAACAACAACAAACAAACAAAAAATATATTATTTATTAATATATTTATTTGTTTATTCTGCAAAATGGGACGAGGAAATTAGCCAGATAATTAAATAGAAGTGTTACAACATATCTCAAATGTTATTTACAATCAATATGGACACATTCATGATCAACAGTTTTCTTGGTGAATGTGAAATGTTTGTGGCGGACATGCCTGCATCTTCACAACCAGAAACAAGGAAAGTGAGTTTGGTAACGTGAGTCTATTATGATTGTTGAAGTCAGTCAAAACTGCCAAGGTGTTGCAGTGATTGGACAAAAATGCAAGGTTGCGTAGATTTATTTAGGGATCGATTGCATTTGCAGTAATTATTGATACTGTGAAATCCTGGAAGTTCACAGTAAATAAATACCTGGCATTACCCTGTGTGGTTGACGGATTCCTTTTCAAAACTATGAGAAAGTTTCAGCTTTAATGCCAACATGAAAACATCTCTCCCATCAGTCTCAGGGGCCATTTAACCTCCCATCCTTGGACTCATGAACAAGGCAACCAGGCTGCATCTCTGTGGGATTGTGAATGGACTGTTATCCTGGCTCTTCTCTTTATTAACTGGTAAAGTGTGCATTAATGGACACACCATCTTAATCTTGATTAAATGATTACAGTTCATTCCCGGGTCAGAGGAGAAGGGAAGGGAGCCTTCCGGATCAGGCAAATGTTGTGCATTTTGGTTTTATTAATCCTCTCTCGGGACAAAGGACACTCACTAATACAATAAGATATGTTGGCGTTGGATATTTATATTTCAGTTTTTATGACCCTAGGGCATTTTGCCATCTGGCTGCTGACAGATGTTCACAGTGGTTTGAGATTGTAGCATTACTCCGTTTGACTCTGGTAAATGGACACCCACATCTCTTTTCTGCAAGCTGCCATAGAAAAGAGTTTGAATCACCTGTATCTGACTTGACCTTAAATAAAAAGCGAGAATTTAGAGACAGTAAAATGTTAAATGTCCTTGGGTCAGACCTGAGAGGACGGGAGCATTGCTTTATTTGTCTTCCTAAGGGGCAGTTTCATCAATTGTTGACAGACGTTTCAAGGTTGTTGCACTTATTCTGAACACTTCTTTTTTCTTGTCTCCTTTTTTTTCAGTAACGGCACCTCATAATGAACAGTATGTGGAGGCCAATGGTCACTACTACTTATGATGAAAGAGGAGAGTATCATGGATGGTAGGATGGCATTGATTTTTAATTCCTCTCTGCACAGCATCCTGTCAAAATGTGGTTTTAATGCTCGTTTATTCTTGTCTCGGTGCTCTCTCTCGCTCACGCTCTCTCTCCAAGCTGAAGTAACCCAAGGACAGGTCAGATCAGATGTGTTCTCTAGCCGTTTAAAAAAAAAAACAAAAAAAAAACAAACAGGCCCTTCTTTTCCACAGGTTCACACCATAATTTCTCTTATGAACACTGAACACAAGTCTGAGTCGGAGTGGGTGACATTGAACACTGAAAGAACTCGAGACATTCCAGAGACTTTTGTTCTCCTGAGAAAGCTCCAGCAGTACTTTAGCGTCTGACTGTGAAAACACCTACCTGGATGATGTGTGGTGACACAAACTATACGAACAAAAGTGTGTTTCCTTGTTTCCAAGTGGCATAGTTGTCATTTTCTCATCCAGCGCCCACGTTGCGTAAATAGCAAAGTCCCTCGTGTCCATCTTAGCACCCATGGGTGTGTTGCTCTTAAAATGAGCTGTGGTCAGGTGCACTGGTGGTGCATTGCCATGAAGTCAGTGGTGCAGTTTTCTCTGTTTTAAGAGTGCATTATCAAGATTGTAATATGCTCCTACATAGGTGAGCGCCAGATGATGATTTTCCTTGACCTTCCTTCTTACCTGGAAAATGCGTAATTATAATAGCAATCCACAAAGGTGCAGACACAACTGGCTTTTAAAGGGAATGCGAGATGGCACTGATTGTTTTTCTGCATCTTACACACCAAACACACCCATGATTAATTAAAAGACTCTTTGAAGCATTCGCCTGGCACAGCCACCCTTTGTTACACCGTCAAAACAGCAAAAGTGGACTTGGACACACCCTAGATATGCTTGCACTATGCTCCTCAGACCATGTGCATAGAGCCCATAACAATAAAAACTATATTTTGCTCAAACATCTCTGCAAGTAACCCACAAGTTGTTTCCTTGATTTCATACATTGTTAGTCCTTGTATTGACACACACGGATAGATTTTTGACATTTTGCCCAGGTTGCTCCATGTTGATCCGTGTGTGTAAAGTTTTAAAAGCAAAAGATGCTCAAGGAAAAAGACGCTGCCGACTTAAAAGTTTACAACACTTTTAGCCTCTTGCATTGTAAGACAGAGCATTTTCAGTTTTTAGCACAGCTTGAGAACACCTTTGATGCCTCCTAAATAGTTAATGTGGTCTTTTTAGACTGGCTCTCTCTCTCTCTGTCTCTCTCTCTCTCTCTCTGTGTGTGTGTGTGTGTGTGTGTGTGTGTGGAATTCGTCTCTGTGCAGGGTGTGCTGTGGGGATGTGAGGCATAGTTTGGGTTGAGAGCGATAGGAAATTCTGAATCATTTATACAGTTTGATCCCAGCACCGCTGCTGAGCTGACGCAGGAGGAGAGCCTATAGGTATGTGGGATTTCTTCGGGGAGAAAATCAGACTCCTCAAGACAAATCAAACTGGACGCCTCTCGGTGTGCATAAACCTCTGCCAGCACTGAACGATTCTCCTCCTTGCCATTATGCCCAAAAACATCAGTCTCATCACTCAAAGTTGAGTTAAATTGATTTCTTGACCTTGCAAATATACCTTTAGGATTTGAAATTCAGCCTGCATCTCACTTAGTTTCATAGTTATGGCTCAAAAACCGTAATTATCCATGTAGTAGACAGCTCAGATGGGCCAAACTATAGTCAATTTTTTCCTTGGACGAAGGTCAGTCTGTCCATCAAATTTCACAGATTTTCTTTATGATAGCTCTCTGACAAATCAACAGACACATAAACTAACTTGGGCAAGAAAAACCTACGCGTAGAAATGCTCATTACTTTTTGCAAGTGTGCACACATATGGATGTGAATATTGAGTGTTTTTCTCCTATAAGGCTAGTAATTATGAATTTGGTAATTTGTTGCAAGCTCTGAAGAGGCACAGAAATATCGCTGGTTTTAGTTTTATTAGCAGAAAATTAGACATTGTATTTGTTGAGGAAAAAGACCTACGCTCTTTGTAGGAGCAGCACAGATTTTTCAAAAGCTTTACAAGGTTTGTCCTGTGGGCTACTAAGAAAGGCTAGGGAATTCAATTTACAGCCAATGCCAAGGAAAAGGCAATTATAGGCCCAACACCCAGAAAAAAAAGGCTGTGGTCCATATATCATCACATATAGGATATGCTTTTTCAGCTCAGTCCATGCTGTTTCTATTACATTTTTTTGCATTGCTGGCCTCTCCTTGAAGTGTTCATGGCCATTACGAGACCCTGAACAGCATGGAGACCTTAATCTGTCGGTGCATCTGTAGCTCCGGGTCATGTTCTTATTCAAACTCAAATCATTGTCTGCATTGAGTTTCTGCCAAACTCTGAATCACAGGCCTTCACGGCATATAGCTACAATCATCTGTTTGGGAAAGGCATAGGTTTTTATTTATAGTGTTAAAGATTGTAATTGATTTTGCAGCTTTTCAGAGGGTATGTAAGAATATGTTATGTGATTGGACTTCAGCTGCAAAGAAACTCCACGGAGCTGTGACAAAAGTCGTTTGTCTTGGGTGGCAAATGTCGACGGAGACTTCGCCTCTTTCTGTTCCGGTCAGGTTTAATTGTGCAAAACCCAATCACAGTTACAGCTGAGGTTCAAAGGCCTTCACCATGTCCACTTTACGAAACAATAAATGAAAAAAAAAAAAAAAAAAAGACACCATCCCCCGAATGTTAGACCCTCAGTGATAATAAGGAAAAACTCCACAGAAACCTCATTAGGGCTGCATTGCCATCATTGCATCACCATCCTATACACAGCCTGCATATTTTAATTAATTAGTGCCACGAGAGAAATAGAAAGAATTCCTCACCGTGCATGAGAATGACTTTACCATCAACTGCAAGTACATTACTCAATTTGAAAACTCAGCTTGGAAGAACTGCATTTTATTTCTCAACACGCTCGGTGGGACGCTAAGCAATGTGAGTAATGGAGCCACCGTCGTTGATTACATTACAATCATTCCCTCTGTGTCTGATGGTTGATGGCAATTAGCTTGAATGAAGCCTGTTACTATATTCTTGAACCTGACTCAAACGTGGCTGGGCAAATTTTGTCCGAAACCAACCTGAGCCCAACCACCCAAATGAAATATTAATTAAGCAAATATAATATACCTATGTATGAGTGCTGAAACAGGCTCCAGCGCCTGTGTGGCCCTAATGTAGGATAAGCAATTTGGAAATGAATGAATGAATGAATAATATACTTAATACACCTCTATGTAGAAAATACACCCAATATATACAATAATATATATGTACAATATAACAGAGGGAAACACTCAGGCTTGTTGTAGAAAAAGTAATACATGAGGTGCCAAAATTAATCCTCAAAAGTGAAACAGAAACGTAAATCATTGGAGAAAGGGCACAAGAAAAGGAGAAACCATTTGTGTCAGATTCAGGGGTAAACATGACAGTCAGATATTCGGTGTCACAAGTCAAGGCGTCTTTACTTGAGACACCCTGCTGACGACTTTGGGTGACGTAATTTCTATATCCAAATGTTTTCACGTTTCAGAAGGCAGCTTGTCGGTGTCTCCCCCTGTCTGAGGAAGCTAGACGTGTTCAGGGCCTGGATCACGAAGCGATGCGGCAGCGAGGTTCATTCGGTCGAGGCGATTGGTCACAAGGCTTTTATTTTGTCACAGTTTCTGCGCTCAGAGTTTCTGCTCTTGAGGTTTGGAGGTTTTTCCGCAAGGACATTTGAGCACATCGGCTGTATGATGTTTTCAGTTTTGTATAAAATTATGCCTTTGATAATGAATAATTTTGTAGTGTGTGGGTGATAAAAAGTCTGCATGGTTAAAGTTATTACATTTCTAGCTACCTGGTTTCCAGCAGGTGTAAGGAAACCAGCGGGAGTCGGCTGGACAGTCAGCCTGGACCTACAGGAGTGATCCTCCCATCCGAGGCTCTGTCCTGGTGTTATCCAACAGTCTGGGTGTGTTGGAGAGGAGAAATGCCAGGAAGCTTGTTTCTGTCTTTGTCTTTTGTACCTTCTTGACAGAAATCTGCTCTCTATTTGTCATTTGTATTTTGAAATCTGTGTTGGAGCCATAAACGTGACATGTGCGACTGCAGCTGGGAGAGGGGCGACTTGGTAGCACTTCATAATAACCATCAGAAATTTGTAAAACATCTACAAGCATGACACAGATAGATGAACTTCATAACATTTTGTTAATGGGTATTAACTGGTTCATAGACTGTCTATAACTATAATAATAATATTTGGATGGCTATTATGAAATTACAACTGATGATTACAATGCCTTTCTAAATGGTTAATAAATATCTGGTAAATTATCTAAAAACATTATTTTGATGGCTATTATAAAGTTGCAGCTACTGCCTGTAATATTTACTTAATTAATTGCAAGCAGTGATTCTGTGGCTCAAGTTGGCCATTAGAAGTTGGAAGCTTCAATGAATCAATCAATAAATGAACATCATTCATTATCATTTCATTGTTTGCTAACTGTAAAATAACAATTAACCAAAGTTTAATTAACTATCAATTTACCATTTATTAATGGTGGTTGTTATTAAGTGTTACTGCAGACTTTTTCTCTGTAGGATGGGCTGATTGGAGTGTCCATGTAAATCCGTGGGTTTGTGTATAAGCACGAGTTGGCTGTGCCCTTCCACCTTTCTCATTTAAAGATTATGCTGCTATTTGTCGCTCGTCTACAAAAACACGGTGACATTAAGTGAGGTCGAGCCATGACCCTGCTTATAGTGACCAGCTGTCAATGTGTTTTTCCATCTCTTTTTCTCTGTCTGTCTCTCTATCTCTCTAATATACACTTTCCATGTGTAAATTGTGCAAGGCCGTAAGCCAAATGTAAGCCTTTGTTGATAGGCTGTGGAGTAGAAAAATGATTTTCTGCTGCTGGTGCCTCTTTGGTGCGAGGAACAGGGTGCAGTTAAAGAGGATTAAAGGCATCAGGGGTTCCAAGAGGAGTCTGCTTTCACTGAAGCCCCGGAGTCATTAACGTAGGAAGGAGCCGTCTGCAGAAAACCACATAGATATTTCCTTTGTACCAACTCACATATATATAGTCCTATAACTGTGCTCACCCTGCAAACGTCGTCATCAACAAGTCACCAAAAAGTCGTGTCCCATACAGCAGGATGACCCACACACACTGCCATCAAACTTCTCAGCGGAGACAATTTTTGCCACATGTCAAATCTTTTCTCCTGTCATCAGCATTCAGTGGCTGGATTTCTGCAAATCCTCGTTTCAGTAATGGTGTGATTTTAGTTTTGTGGATAATTGCGAGTGGAAAATGGATTAGAAGTTGATTACAACTGCTGAAAGCTTCCTCAGTTCTCGACAACTTTTATTTGAAAGACGACAGGAACTGATCTGTCATTCTGTCAGTGAATGTCTGTTTGTGACAGTTTGGTGTCCGTCTGATGAGGACGATGCCGTCTGCAATGGATTTGTGTTGACTGGACGAACACAAAAACAGAGGTGGAAGTAACTTAAATTTATTCAAGTTACTGTAATTGAGTAGCTTTTTTTGTGTACTCTTTTGAGTACTTTTTAAAGTATAACATCTATTACAGAGAATAAATGATTAATGACAGATTGTGGAACCTTTCATAATAAAAGCTCAGTCAGCAAAGATGAGAAGAGGAACCTGCTTCTACTTTGATGGTTCTACTTTTTGTCATTTCCAAATTTTACAATAAAAGCTTCACCATGAAAAACTGCAGCAAGGATCGTTTAGACTCAGCTGGACAAAAAGGGGCGCTGAGAACCATGTAGACTCAACCATCATATGATGTGCTTATTCCACATGTCAGTTGAGTCTACAGGGTTCTCACTTAAGTTTAGTGTAATGCCCCCTTAAAAGCATGTAGTGTGCAGCGTGTTCTCTCCTCCTTTTCTAACTGCATGGAACAGATCCTAGCTAACACAGTTACTGTTTGGAAAAAGGAGCTCAGTCACTTTTACTGCCAGGACATTTGAAATGAGACACTTTTTACTTTTACTGCAGGAGATTTTTACTGCACTACTTCTACTTCTACTGCAGTCACATACCAGCAGAGGAACAGTACTTCTACTTCTACTGCAGTCAGATACCAGCAGAGGAACAGTACTTCTACTTCTACTGCAGTCAAATATGCAGAAAATGAGCTTTCATTGATGTCATGTTCTGTTTGGCTAAAAAGTTTTCTTTTTTTTCCTGTTGT
>OMLB01055516.1:0-19793 GCA_900302555.1 Myripristis jacobus
TCCTCAACAAGAACTGTTTGTGATTTTACACGGTACCTGCTGCTAATCTGGACTGGGTTGTACAAGTGTTTTTGTTAGCCCATTAGTGGGTGTTCTGCAACATGTACCTGCAGCAGCACCAGACACTCAGGATGTTTAAAATAAAGCTCTCTTGTGAAAAGTGTACCCCTGTGAGAAGAAAATTCATAACATTTATATTGAAGTTCATAGATTTGATAAATATACTCTGAGAAATTCATAGTAAAGTTCATAAAAGTTTACAGATTTAAAATTCATGGTTGAAAGAACTTTTTGACCCTGCCTCTTAAAAGAATCGAGAATCGTTTGGAACCGGAATCGAAACACGGAATCAAAATCGGAACCGGAATCGTTCATATTCAAGCGATGTCCACCCCTATGCTTTACCATGCCTTACATGCCTACGAGTAATGGTGCGTCATCTGCAGAGGCAGAGCGCAACTTCAGTGCATTACGCAGATTGAAAACATGGTTGCGATCAAGCATGACTCAAAAAAGGCTCAATGGCATTGCTGTGTGCCATATTCACCAAGACAGGCTTGACCAACTGGACAGATGAGATATCGCCCAGCAATATCTTCAGGGAAATAATAGGAGGAGAGATGTTTTTGGGACCTATTGAGTGTTTCTAGAGGGTAAATTTGTTTGGCTGCAGAGGGAATCCTTTATCAGTAGTGTTTATTTGAAAAAAAAATAACATACTTACAGAGGGAATTCCTGATATTTCATTAGAGAGAGACTGGTATTTCCAGTGAGATTTCTTTCTTTTTTTTCTTCACAGGCGACTGCTGCTGAGGTAGTACATATCTACCACACTGTGAAGCACAATTTGAGCTACAACTCAGCTGACTGTGCCCTCAAGCTGACTCCCCAAACACTTAATGACTCCAGTATCGCCAAGATGATGTCCTGTGGGAGGACGAAAGCTGAGGCAGTCGTCACAGATGTCCTGGCTCCAAAGGCAGTAGAGGAGGTCCTTAACAAATTAAAAAGTGGTTAGAATCCACTTCCATTCTCTATGCTGCCTGTGACATCTCTGCAGCATGACAATATTAAATAAAAATTGTATCTTGACACACATTTCCCCTTTAACAATTATTGCACCATTCTGCGATTTCAAAATTGCTGTACACCATTTATCGCGATTGCGATAAATCGTGCAGCCCTATGATGTAGTGGTCTCCTGCTGCTGCCATCTACTGGGCTTTAAGGATCTAACCCTAACCCTAGGTGAGCTACACCAATCAGCACCCTAGGGATTAAAAGGTTAATAAGTTCCCACAGGAGTAACCAGATGTGTATCCAGTGTTAAATAAACTTGGACCAGCCCTATTTGACCTAGTCTTTTACTGTTTTTCATCTCTATTGGCAGGCTTCACATCTCTATGGATGTGCTCTATGATAAGTGTGGGGCTGCAAACAGCCTTCTGGAGCACCTCACTGTAGGGCCAAAGGAGAAGTGGGAGTCCAAGGGAACAGCAGAGAGGTGGATGGACATTTTCCAGGCAGCTGACCTCCCCAACATCCTGGCTGTGGGATCCTTTGTCCTCAGCATCCCATCCTCTACTGGGTTTGTGAAGAGGATTTTCTCTTCAATGAAAAACAAATGGACAGATGTGCAGAACAAACGTTCTGTTGCACTAATTAAGAGTGAGCTGATCGTCTCTGAACTATGAAATGTCTAGCTCAGAGGTTTATACTGCAGCTCTGGAGGACAAACCACTACTTACTGCAGCAAAAGATTAAAAAAGTGTTCAGTCTTAGTGAAATGCATGACCTTTGAGGCACAACAAGTGTTTTTGTTTACAGTTTTAGCACTGAGTTATTCCAAAGAATTACAAAACATCTCTGCACTGCACTTTATGTTCACAAAAACGTACAGGTCAAAGATATTTGCATTACTGAGAATTGTTACATAATGTGTTATATATTTTATATTGTTTTAAAACTGTTTTAAGTGGAGAAGGAGAAGAGTTCTATTTTATGCCAAGTCAACATATTGAAAAGTGCACTGAAAACTGTTATTTTGCATTGCCAAAATAAATTCTTAAATTACAATTTGTTTCCATGTATTCCTATCGCTCAGAAATATGAAGCTGATCAATTTCAGCTTTGAGTGTTGTAGAATATGGGCTTACTATAGATATAGTGTATGTCTGGTAAATGGTTGAAGCCATTGCATTTCCTTATAATAATGGTATGGATAGGACTTCTTACAACCCGCCCTCAAATAGGGGGGGTCCCTTATTTGTCTGCGTATGTCAGTATGTCAAATGTGAAACGAGAAACACCAGAGTTTTGGACAAATGCTACGGCAACATAACAAATACATACAGAGCCAAGACTCTCCCTCCTCTTGCAAACTCTGACCACTTGACTGTGTTTCTCATGCCCACATACAAAACCACACTCAAGTCAAACAAGCCTCAGCCCTCAACCAACATGAATCCAAACTGGAAGCACTTAGTCACTTTAAATGATATGGATAGAGCAAATGTGCTGAATGACGTCTTTATTAGATTTGGCTCTGACCCTACTTTGCAGGCAGCAGATGATTTAAATTCTTGTATATTCCCCTCCTGTAATGTCTCGGACTGTCTGATTATTGAACCTCAGCAGGTACAGAGTATTTTCAGCAAAGTAAGCAACAAGAAAAAATGCTTAGCAGAGCTTACAGCTGCCTGGTTGTCCATATCTCAACTGTTGATTGACAGCCACACTGTTCCAGCTCTGTGGAAAAAGTCTTTCATCATCCCTGTACCTAAAGTATCTTGTCCCTCTGGGAATAAGGATTTCAGACCCGTTGCTTTAACTTGTGGGGTAAAGAAATGCTTTGAGAGGGTGATTGTCAACTTGCTGAAGACTGAGTTGGCTTCTTGCATGGACCCTTTACAATTTGTTTACAGGGAGTGACGAAGCACGGAGGATGCTGTTGTCAGTGTGACGCACTTAATCAGTTAGCACTTGGACTTGGACCCCAAAGCTTATGCTCGGGTGTTATTTGCTTGATTTTAGTTCGGCCTTTGATACAATCAGTCCTCAGCTGCTTGTCCAGAAAATGACTAATCTGAATGTCAGCTCTTTTATTATCAAATGGTTTTATTCTCTTTTAACCGACAGGACCCAACAGGTTATGGTAAACTCTGCTCTGCTCTCTTTACACCAATGACTGTAGGAATACCCTGCCTTGTAATCTTGTTATAAAATTCTCTGATGACACAATTATTTTAAGCTTGTTGTATGGGGATGACAGCCCTACTGATTATCATAGTGAGATCGCTACTTTCAAAGATTGGTGCGAGAGGAATCACTTCATTTTAAACACCACTAAAACAAAAGAAATCATCTTTGATCCGAAGGCTGTGAGAGCACATGAACCTGTAGATTATTAGGGTGGATGCATAACGCTGCTTATTTTTTACTCCTTCTTTTATCCTTGAATGTATTATTTAAATGTTGATCCAAGAAGGATTGTGCAATCTTATGCCTAAGTGGCTTCCTTTCTGTGAGGTGTGGCAATGCAATGTCTGTTGTTGTTTCTCTGTTTTAATGTCAGATGTAGCTGTCTATCTGTCTTTTAATGTCGGATGTGGTTAAGCGAACTTTATGCCCATGACAAATTTCCCCTCAGGGACAATAAAGTTTATCTCATCTCATCAATAGCAGTCAAATGTTTTTTTTGCCTGGTCTCATGGCAATAATTTAATCTATCAAATCGTGCTCACAGATACGAATTGTCGGTTTTTCTGTAACATTCAGCACAAGTAGTGTATATCAGTTGGAGGTATATTTTGTGCCTGTACCACGTATTTTGAGGTATAAAGAGCCACAAAGTCCATGTTCAGAGGCAGGTGGGGTGGTAATTGGGTCAATGACCGAGACTTTCACTCAGGTGACCCAGGTTCAAGTTTGAGGTGAGACCAGTGTTCATTTTCATAGAATGAGACCATGTCCAGTTTCTGGTTTTGGTTCTGAAACCCAACCTTGCCCTAAACCGAACCAAGTGGTTTTTATGTCATATTTTTTTAGGGCTAAAGCTACTGGAATTGAGACTCCTCTGGAAGTGGTTTTAGCCACCTCTGGTAATGACAGTATCCAGCTCTACTGTAAACACTGTGTGTGCCTGGGAGGGGGTGGGTGTTCATGTGAGTGATGGTGGTGAATTTAACTGTGATAAGCGAGGATCTCCTGAGAAATTATATGAGCGCAAGAGATGGATTTAAATTCCACTCTGCCCAATTACGCTGTTTTATGTTTCACTTTTCCTGTGAGTTCCACGCTTTTACCAGCAAACAAAGCTTTGTGTCCCCTCCTCCCACCATACAGATCAATATGTTGCCCTGGTATTGTCAGTGTCATCGTGCATTACACCACTTGAGTGTTCTTTTGCTATAAATTGATTGATTGTCGTCTTTTTTTTTTCGAGCTGGCATGAGTTTCATTTAGGATCACATTAGGCAGAGAATGTCACCTATAGACTGGGCATTGTATTCATTAGTCTAGTGATCAGTCAGCTCTGTCTTCAGCAAAGCTGGTAGAGTATAGATCAACTGAGCTGGAAAAAGAAATGTCTATTCTCAGCGTAATCGAGTTGTGATATCAGGGTCAAGCAGTTTGAAAGGAAAATACTTAAGAATGGTTGATTGTAGATAGACCAGATAATAGGATACAGCAAATAAAAGTAAAAGCACAATACCTTATGGATTAAAGCCTCTTGGGTGTGTAACAGCACATTAAGACAGAAAAGGTATTTACAGAAAAAAATTACTATATATGCAATATATATAATATCCTAATCAGGATTAAGCAGGTATTTTCAAACATTTTCATGTTCTGCACCCCAAAGTTGTTTCTCACTTCAAGTTATCTTGCCCTCGGGACTCGGGAAAAAATATCTTGGTTTGTGTTTATTATGGGGAGATTAAAACATAATGCGAAAATAATGCATACATACCGTATTTTTGTATCATAATGATGTCAAGTGAATTAATCCTTTGAAACCTGAGCAAAACAAAAATAAAAACAAAAACAAAAAATATGCCAGACGATTAGCAGACGATGGTATCCAGGTCAAGGTGTTACTGGCATCTGCACCAAACAGACGTATCATCATCTTTTTTGACAGATGCTCAATTTCTTATTTCTGTATTTATTGTTGTAATATTTTGTAGGATTGATTGACATATTTAAACATAATGCACATTTTTACAATTTTATACATCATTTATTTGAGTTGTACATACTTTTTTTTTTACAACTTTCTAAGGCACATATTTCTATGTTATTCGTTTTTTTCTCTATTTCTTATTATTTAATTCTTCTGCTGAGAATCTGAGCAACTGTAACTGACTCAATTCCCCCACAATAAAGTATTTCTGATTCTGATTGTTATAAACAGCGCCCCCATGGCGGTTGTGCCGGGTGGTGCCGCCGCTTCAGGAGTTCCTCATACAGTGCCTCTCTCCGTCTTGCTCAGCTGGTTGTCGCTGGGTTCCACCAGATGCTGAGTGTCATAGTTGGCTAACTTGGTCGCCAGGTCCTGACGGTGAACTTGGTTGACAAGATGGGACAAAAACGTGGTGTTGTCCTCTCCCAGCTCGCCTTTTTCCGTCAGCACTTGGAAAAGTTTGTAGCCGGTGTCCAGCTTCTCTTTGTGGCCCCACCCGATGTTCTCACACAGAAACAGAGCAGCTGCAGCAAATCCGGACAGCGCGTTGGAGATCTGCAGTAACATGGCGTAAAACTGAGTCGGCGACTCCATTCAAAAAGTCGACATTTTCATGCTTACTTGTGTGTCGGCAAAAGTACACATACACCAGAACCTGATCTCAGACTTTTTAACACATCTGTAATGTGTTCAGTTAATTTGGCATGTATATGATCCACCATAGGTAGGTAGGCTACCTTCTTAAAAGTTGAGATTTTAGTAATGCAAAGTGCGGATCTTTTTTTTTTTTAATTAATGCTGAATTTAAGGAGTCATACCCAATGAGGGACTTAACACTGCAGACACTCCACAAGAAAAGGCCAGGGATTTCAATCATTTCCTGTCACGGTCTCTCGTCAGTCACATGTCTGCTGGACTGCTGGTGTGCAAAGCCTCTGACAAATAAGCTATAGCTGAATTTATACTAAATGGATTCCACTTGTATCATGCTAATATTTTTGAACTGAAAAGCCACCTTGCATAACCCGTGACATGCTGTCTCTCTTGTCATGCTGTGAAACGATGTTTTTACTTTGTTTTAATCATGAGATGTTTCTGCGGCGGTGTACTGGAGCCATTGTAGGGACCCAGCCCCTGATCTTTCCAGATCCTAAAAACGCCCCTGGCTTTCAATACGATTAAAGAAGAATGGCAGAATTGCGACCAAGTGAATTGAAATACCGCTAGGCCACTCCGAGCCGACAGGGGGCGATGGCGCTGCACGGCGCTGGATTTCAAACAGCCGAGCAGCCAATCGGAGGAGGCCAGCGGGAGCGGAAGGAACCGATAAAAGAAAAAAAAAGACATAAAGGAAACGTTGTTGCCGCCATTTCACGTGCATGCAGCGCGGGCTAACGACGTGCAGAAGTGAAAGAGCTTTCTAAAAGGTTAAAAGTTGGACGAGGTAGATAATTTAGGGCTTAGAAACAGGAAAACAAAGGCTTTACCAACGCGGTAGAGCGTCCGGGTTTTTGTTTTTGTCGGCGCGTTGTGTTCCCGCAGACGGAGAGATGAGCTACGGAAGGCCGCCGCCTGACGTGGAGGGGATGACCTCCCTCAAAGTGGACAACCTGACTTACCGGACGTCGCCCGAGACCCTGCGCCGAGTTTTTGAGAAATACGGGCGGGTAGGGGACGTGTACATCCCGAGGGACAGGTACACCAAGGAGAGCCGCGGCTTCGCCTTCGTCCGCTTCCACGACAAGCGCGACGCCGAGGACGCCATGGACGCCATGGACGGCGCGCTCCTCGACGGGCGGGAGCTCCGCGTGCAGATGGCGCGCTACGGCCGCCCGCCGGACTCCCACTACGGCCGGAGAGGCGGCGTGCCGCCCCGCAGATATGGAGGGTACGGACGTAGAAGCAGGAGGTAATTTAGATGTAGAGCAAACGACCGTGGCCAAATACCACATGGAGAGGCACATGGTGTCTCGACGGCAACGGAGAGTAGAATTTATTAATACTGTAAGAATTTACTAAACAACTTTAATTAGAAACTATAAAGAAGGGTGTCCAGAACAAGAAATCTTTAGGTACTGTCTTACAAGAATAAGTTATAACATTTTACGAATGATCGATACTAGCTTGTGTTTTGAGTATCGATGTGTGACGTCACTACAAGGCAAAGACGATGTCTTATAGCCTCAAGTCTGTTTTCTTTGTGTTGGGACTATATGGTTATCTCTCAATTTGATAGTATCGCGATATTTGGGTACAGAATATATATTATGACTTATAACCCTGTTTGTTTGAATTATCCTCTAGTTTGTGGTTGTAAAGTTTCATGAGGCTCTGATATGTCTCAAAGGTCACAGTGGGCCATTTTATACAGTAAAGTTCTGAAAAATGGTCTCAGCTTTCCAGTGAAACCCAGTGCATGCAACTCTAAGACTGTTTAGGGCCCAGCATCCGGTAATACAGCATTTTACAAGAGGCCAAAGCAACACATTTGAACTGCATGCAGAAAAACCTGCATGGTTTGTGCCCCATTTTGTATGGGATTAGCATGAGGTAGGCATGTCTGCAAAGAGACCGGGGGTCCACCCCTAATATTTTGTAAGTACTTGAAGTTGCACTTGTGCTTATGGGACTATAAATCACAATCAGACCATGAAATCATACCATTGAACTCACTTTAACAAGCACTTGCTGTGGGTTGAAACAGGTATTTTGACTGCTTTGTCTGTTACCAAGGCTGTAGCCTACAAACATTGTATGCCTCCTTGATAATGGTCGCACTGTTTTTAAATAAAGAGATTTGGTCTCAGCAGTGTGTATTTCTAGTGGTACATTTCAAATCATGGAAATTCACTGGTGTCAGCTGCCTAGATACTGCTATTACAACCTCCATATGTGTCTTGTATAGCAGCACTTGTTTCGAATGTAGTTGTTTGTTAGCTGTGACATTTTTACTGTTTTTGAGCCTTGTGTATTGAACATTATTTGTTTCTTACAGCCGTTCAGCCAGTCCTCGTCGCCGCAGACGCAGCCGGTCCAGGAGCAGAAGCCGTTCCCGATCCAGGAGCCGTTCCCGCTACAGCCGCTCCAGGTCCCGTTCCTACTCCAGATCCAGGTCCAAGTCCAAGTCCAGAAGCCCCCGCAGGAGTAAAACCAAGTCTCCCTCCAGGTCACGGTCACGCTCGAAGTCCAAGTCCCGCAGTCGAACACCGCCCTCTAATAGAGGGTCCAAATCCAGATCCCGGTCCAAGAGCAGGCCCAAATCTCCAGAGGACAACGGAACTGAGTCATAACCCAACCTGGACACAATGAGACGGTATTCATGGGAAGGGGTTGGATCGTATTCAATGTGGTGGTTAGTTCACTAGACTGGGGATAGTATTCTGCAGTCTTGATGCTACATTTGAAGTCTCTCATAAGCAGCCAAGCCTGTAGAATTCTGACTGTTTAGAAATAAGTTGTTTTTTTAAAAATAATAAACAGCAAGAGAGAAGAACGGGGCAGATTTTTGCCTCTAGCTCCAATTCTGTTTGTGCTTTGCTTGTGCGTTCAGCCATTTCGAAGCACATACAGATTGGGGATTTGGTATAATTTTATTTGCTGTGTCATTTATTGTAAGATTGGGGGATTAATGTAGTTTTGGGTGTGTATGGGGGAGGGGCGGTGCTTCACTCAAACGTTCACCTAAATGTGGAATTCTTTCCTCCAAGCTGCGGAGTCCTGTTTGCAAAGAGAGGAGTTGGGGGTGTGGCAGTGTGAGAGCAGTTAGTGTGTGACCCGCCCATGTGATCTGCCTGTTGCTGAGGGCGATGGCAGTTGCTAAGGAGCAGGTCACCCAGGCAACGGTGGTTGCTATGGAGCAGGTCGTCATGGCGGTGGTTCGGGCTGTCAGGTGGTGTATGAGGTGGTGTGGTGAGGTACGTTCACAGGATCACAGGCAGACGCACTGAGCGCTGCACCGTCTGTGTCTGTGGTTTCCCCCGGCCACGCGACAACGGGAATGGATCCCGAGGTTTGTTTTTCAAATATGCCCGAGTGTGAGTTTTATAGTCTGTTAGAGCCAAGGCTTGGGAGGTGGGGGAGGGGCACAGGTGGTGTGTCAAAAAAATATGAAATTTTAATTTGTTAGGAACAGCTCCAGAGGGATACCCAACAACCTGAAAAACCTCTCTATATGAAATTTCTTAATCACGGGGGAGAGCAAGAAAGGATATCATGCTTATTATATCCAGGTGAGCTACAGAAGTTAAGTGAGATAGTTGTTTTGCCTTGGTTTAACTCTGTACCATCTTTTGTTCCAGATCTCATAGGATTGAGTCTTTGCTGCGGACATCAGGAAGAGCCAAACACTGAGCAAGTGGACTCCCAACATACACCCACTGAATACAGACCCAAAGGTTATTTGGAATTTGGTCTACAATGTTTTAATTGATTCATTTGATTTAATTTGCCTAAACAAATTCTGTACTGTTGTGTACGTGATAAGTGTTCATTTAGGTGAGCGTATTGAAAGGGATTTGTCAGGTGGTTTTCTCCCTTTGAGTGAAATTTTATTGCAAAATGAATTTGTACCTCCTTGTGAATAAATTTTCTTTTTTGAATTGCGCAGATTTGTAGATTCGTCAAATCCTTTTTTGTTTAATTCTCCAAGATGTATTACTGTTTTATTTGCGGCGTTGATGTAGAAAGTGGTGTCATGTTGGACGTGTAGATCCTTAAATGTATACCACTGTTCTAGGGAATAAATGTGGCATAATGTACAGTAACAACAGCAAAATGTTAAAGAAACCATCAGTGCAACCCATTTTAACTCTGCTAATCTGACAGCATAGCATTTTCTTTTTCTCTCTGTCAAATTTCTTTTTCTGTCTGGTTAAATTTGCTTTCCTGTGACTCTAACCCTCTTTCTTGTGTATCTTTTGTGCACTAGGCGCAGTTGTGTAGCAGTTGAGTAATGCTGGTTAGCTGTTAAGATGCGGTGCAGTGCGGTGGTGAGATGGTGTGGCGTGTTGCGGTGCTGAGTGCCCGGCGCTTTTTCCGGGGCTCGACCCTCCGCTGCCGTTTGCCGGTTTGTAAGATCACAGGTGTGGCAGATCATCCATCTTCTCCTGTCTTGTGACCTCCTTCCCTTCCATGTGCTGTACAAATACTCCCCTCCTCCTCCTCCTCCTCCCTCTCCTCCTCTCCTTAGCCTCTCTCCCTTTCCTCTGTGGTTTATCCACTGCTAATGCTGGTGTTGCTTGCTTCTGGAAAAAAATAAAGGGGGTCCAGTCTGACTCCCAGTGAAGGGTTGAGAGTGCAGTTCCAGCTGCTTTAATAAATAATTTTGTGTATTGCATTCCTATGTGAACCTTTCAAATGTCTTGTAAATGCTTCAGGTGAATGCTAATAAAAATCTTTTGTGGTAAATAAGTTTTCCTGTGTGACTTGTCTAACACTTGTTGTATATTACGTCTCCTATTTAAGTATTGCATAAAAGTGTTTGCCAATTAAAAACCAATATACATGATTTCACTCTGCCTTCAGACCTTTGTGCTCCTGTGAAGGAAGAGTAAAGGTTTCTGGCACAACTCCACCTGCCACCAAGGTGCATGGAGAGAAAGTACAGAGATCAAACTTCCAGCAACACTCAGTCTAAAGAACTTTATTGATAAAAGCTCAATAAAATTGTTCGTTATGCAACAAATCCCACTCCTTTGAGGGAATACTTTCATTTCTGTCAGGATCTTGGAGGGGTTTCCAGAGGTCCTGAAAGAATTTATTCTAATCATAAATCATAAAATTAAATCACAAACTGATAGTCTGGTTTGGTGTAAGATAACTTGGGTGTTTTCATTTTGTGCAACTTTTATTCTAAGCAAGTCGTTACTGGCCTTCACTGGTCTTTCTCTGTATTTACTGATGTACTGTTTTGTGGGATTAATGTACATTTATCCATAACGCACATATTTCTATATTTCTTTTTCCATTTTTTTATAATTTCACTGCTTATATGTTGTCCTGAGAATTGGAGCAACTGACCCCATTTCAATCAAAGTATTTCTGATTCTGATAATGCTGCATCACTGAGAGCAGTGCAGACGCAGACATTTAAAAGTCAAGTGTGGTTGGTGTCACTGTGTGTATTGTGTCGGCTGCAGCCAGGTAATCCCCTAGCACGGGCCGGCGGATTTGCAGGCGCCGAGGTGCGTCCTCAGGTGAGCACATCACGCTGCCTTCGCACCCAACGCGAACTCTCCTGGCTCTCCTCAAGCTGGCGCGGCGCGGATCCTGTCGCAAACCATTTGAATCTCCATGAGTTTTTTCTGCAGCGCACCAGCCAGCGCATGGGATTAGCGCGTCCAGCACGTTGCAGGGGGCCGTGCCAGCCTACCTGGTCTGATCCGCTGTGCAGGCTCTGCAGGCCGGGGAGGGGGCGGCACCGGAGGATGTGACGTCCGGCACGCAGGGGGGAGATTGTACCGTTCCCCGTAAATCACTGGTCGTTAACGCTGATGTGAGGAGATTACACACTGCAGGATGGCCAGCAGCGCCTGAATGCATGCAAAAGTCAAGAGAGGCGAGACAAAAGACAAAGCGAATCAGATCGCACTGCGGGACATCTGTGTAAAACCGTATTTAGCTTTGTTTTTAATTATAATCATTATTATTATAGGCCCAACAAGCGCATTGCAACGATGGATCTAACTTTTATATTATCAGCCATTATTTTCACTTTGCTCGCGATTGTTGTGGCGACGTCGCTATTTAATGGCTCGACGTCTTCGGCCGACTTTGCAATGGGGTTTTTTGGGCACAAAGGAGACGGGAAAGCGGGAGGGGGATTAGGTAAATCTGCCCCGAAGCAAAACGGCCATCTACCGGACAAGAAGAATGCGGTGGATGACTGGAGTGAGCTCACCGGTTCACACGACCACTGGGATGTGGTGAAATCTGTGCTCTCAGTAAGTACTCTGCCCTACAGTTCCCACATTCTTTTGTTTTTTTCTCTCTTTTATAGTTTTTGGACTGTCTGCTTTGCCGTAGTAACCCACCCAGTCACACATAAACATACCAGCACATTTCCAATCCACTCCAACTTGCTTTTGCAAACTACATCCCACTCAGCTAGGATGAATCTCCCCACCTCCTTTTTTTTATTATTATTATCCTCTAATAGTTTCATTATTAGTTATTGAGCATGTGTGGACGGCTGCCATTGCTACTGACACTGAGAGTAGAGGAGCATCAGTGTGGGCAGAGCAGGGCAGAGAGGGGAGGTGTCAAATCAGCACCTAAAGGGGGAGTGAGAGAGGTACGGAGGGGTGACCTTGGCTTTTCCCATCGGTGAGGTGACACGTGGGGAACTTAGACCAGATCAGCATCATGGGGAGATGAGGAATCAAGGTAACACGAGACGTTCAATCGATTTGTTGGCCACTTATGTATATAATCCCGGGCCTGTTTGCAAGGTTTAAACATTATTTATAGCATTGAGGCTTGCACGAAATCTTGAAAAGGATGATGTTATACCCCTCATATGACAACCTTAATTCTCTGACAGGAGGAGACACATGCCCACCCTCCTACTGAAGAAGTGGCAGCATCAGTAGAGCGCTCAACATCTAGCCCGTCCAGCGACAGGCCTCCGTCTAGGGAAATGAGCTTAGACGTAGACTCGTCATCCGAGGCCTCGTCAGAGAGGAGCCGTAGGTCGTTCATTGGGCTCTCTGATAAGGAGCTCCTAAAGTGTGCTTTCTCTCACCCCCAGACCGAAGGAGCCACAGAGAGCCCGGTGAGCAACGGTGAGCACCGCCTCTGCACCTCAGTTTCAGCATTAAGATCACACGATGAAAGTTTAAAAAAAAAAACCTCGGATGTCACTTTCTAATCCGAGCTTGACTCTCGTTTCACCAGATAAGGTGGATTCGGCGGCGAATAACTCCTTGAGGTACATCCCCGGGAAGGCGCGAACCAGCCATCTGGAGACGATGATGTCCAGAGAGGAGCTGGAGGAGGAGAGGAGGTCAGTGCCAAGGCCCGGGCTGCTCCTGTGTCGCGGAAAACTACCAGTGTGCCACAGCTGAACAAAAATCCAGATCATTAATACTCCTAGATATAATTTGGGACCCATTTTCCCAGTCTGTTTGAATTTACCTTGTGTATATACCCCATAAATATGACTAAACAGAGTTTTTGCCCAAACAGTCTGTTTAAAGTTTACTGTAAATGTGTTATAATTTGATTTACTGTAGTTATGTCACAACTTGTTATGGATTTCCCTAATTTCCCAGCGTCAACTTCTCCCCCTGCCTCCATCTAACCTTGTCTACCCCCTCTCCACGTGTGTTTGTGCGTTGCTGGCATGTCATCGACAGTCTTCCTCGTTTAGCCGCTGCAGCTTTTGGCTAGACTAAGTAAGGCGAGATTGAGTCCGTGCCAAGCATTTGGTTTGAGACTGAACGACGTGTACAGGGAATTAAGGAGACCAATCGAAAAACACTCAGCGGCTGCTTCAGGGAATGTTTTCGGTTAAATTAACTTTTATTCGTTAAGTCAGTGGATCGGATCAGAGAAGAGAGGACAAAACGGGCAGAGGAGCAACCAAGCGACCACACAAGTTAATGGAGGTTTCTTTTCTGTAATGCATCTCCTGCCTGCTCTTATCATTGCAGGATAGAGCTCACCACAGACTTTACCTCTCTGTAAGCCTCTTGGACAGGCAGGCAGGGAGAGTGGAGCAAACGTGTGGTAAAGTATGAGTTGTCATTCTCACCCATTACCCCCATGGGTGTCACTTTCTGGCCATTATATGGAAACTAACCCCGCGCTGTGCTCCCTGGCACAGCCCACCAGTTGAGTCCCAAATCCTAAAGTGGCCATGAAGCGACCAACACACTGTGCTGTCGTGCTTATCTGATCCCGCCTACCCACCTCCTGCTTGTCTGGTCCCATCACTCCACCTTAGATGTTCATCTCTCAGGTGTAACGCAGGTGTGCCTCAGGTGTGTGTGGAGGTGTTGATTGTGTTTTCAGCTTGCCACCTCTGACTTCAGGGTCAGAGGAGTGCTAGTTAATCCTCAGGGGACGCTCCTACATTTCGCCACTGCAGGGAGGGGGTAAAGCAAGTTTTTGCACTTAGAAAAGGTGAACAGCCTCTATTGTGTAGCGAGGCATTCAGCTGGGAGCATTTTAGAGCAGCAGTGAAAAATATAAGACCTGTTTGCCTCATGACCTCTAGGTAAGTTTGTGTGGCAGATCAGTTACTGAATTTCAACTCGGTGCTTTCGATCATATCAAATTAAAGGAATAATTCACCCATAATGCATAATTTTTGTATCAAGTGCCTCCTTGTGTTGCCTTCAGCCTGCCACTAGTGTTTATTTTGTCAACAAATTTTTGGATGAAAAATGACAGCACGTTTTTCATGATGATAACAGAACAATGATGTAAACAAGCTGCTCTGTGAAGCAAAAATCCAGATGAATTTTATTTTTTATTTCCCCTGGACGAAAATGAACAATGTGAAAATGTCAGAGGTAGACTAATCGACAGGCACAAATCAACATAACCCCTTTTCTTTTGCCAGTAACGTTAGTTGCAAGCTTCAACTCGTGTCATTGTAACTGATGTAAACTCGCCTGCAATGAATTGAATCTCTAAGAATCACATTAGTCAAGGAGCGAGCATGACGTAGTGTTCATTTATGCAGCCTTAATGTTGGCACACTTGGTGTAAAAAAAACAACAAAAAAAAACTCATTACACTCACTCATTACAAAGTATTTGTTAGGAGCAAACACTACACCACCTTAATGCAAACAGAGGGGACTGATAAGAAAAATGAGCCAAGGAAGCTCAGAAAATACAACAGTATTTTTAGGGTAGTGTTTTGTTGTTGGACTAAAATGAATAAAATGACTTTGACGGAGATTAGTCTCAAAAATCTGACTAAAACAAGAGATGACTGAGGCTCCAACTAAAAATTAAACCCCAGTCAAAATGAACACTGCCTCTGACAAAGACCGCTTCAGACTTCATGGTAAACCCGTAATCCAAAACCCCCAGCAATCTCAAAACCAAATTGGATTGGATCAGGGATGGTTGGAGTAATTGGAGTTTACCATGAAGGTTTGCAAGTAAAGCTGTACAAAAATGAATGCGTTACAGGTGAAATATTCCTTTAGCACTGCTTCTTTTGTCTCTATTCACTCCTTATGCATTGTTTGGCTGGATGTTGCATGGCTTTTCTTTGGTTTTGCTGCCCCATTAATAGATAATAAACTTTCACTGGTTAAGCCTTCATGTTTGTGGCATCACCAATATCCCAAATCTGTCACCCCCCCCCCATTTCCCTCTGCATCATTCCCTCCAGCGTTCAGGCCGAGGAGGCGAAATCACGAGGGTCGAGCACAAAATGCTCCTCCTACAAGACTCTTGTGCAGACAATGCAGGCTGTAACTCATTCAGAGGCTTTCATGATATAAATTACTTGAATATTTGAAAATCTCTCACACAAGCAAGTTCTCAAAATTTGTTTGCTATTTGTGGGTTTTTTGTTTGTTTTTTTCTCGCCAGGGTGCAACGTGAGCAGCTGGCCGCCATCTTCCAGCTGCTGCAAGACAACAAGGAGACGTTTGGGGACGTGTCCGAGGGAGACATAGAGGAGCAGCTCAAACTCTACTCCATCTGACGCTTTTCCTTACTGGGATACATCTTCTGACTGTGCACTATACTCAAGGACTATTATCCATTGTCAGTATAAACAACGTACATGCAAACATACATACGCTCGACAACTTTCAAGACGTACCATCGACCACCCACCATCATGTTTCATATTTTTTCCTTTGTTTTGTTTGTTTGTTTTTGTTCCGTCCACCTGTCATTCAAATATCAGAACCGGAGCAGGTTATTACTAGCTGTCCCTTTTTTTTGTAAATAAGGATCCAAAGGGTATTGAGGACTGTAAAAATGTGACCAGAGCAAAAAACACTCCCAGAAAACTGCTCGGTTCTCAGAGGGCTAATAAAAGAAAAAAAAATTTATTTATTTATTACATGATTTTTTTTTTCATCTTGTGTCTTCCTAAAGGCTCAGTATATGACAGGTATTGTAAAGCTGCTTCTGTATTAACAACCGGCTGAAATAAACATTTTCATCCTGGTATATTCCACTTCTGTCCTGGTGTATGGATGCTATTCACTTTTCCATCAAGCGCATATGTGCTTAAGCCCTGCCTCACACAGTTACTCCCCTTTCCAAGGTGTGGACAACTCAAGTTCTTGAAAGCGCGTGCTCTTAACTGGAAACTCACTTCTCTGAACGCAAACAAACTCGGTGTGTGCACTTGAGCAGGTAAGGCCTCTCACCGCCAGGCATGGCAGTGCAACATTTCCAGAGGATTTTCCCGTTGCTGGTGGCATTTACAGTCTGCCTCATGATTTACGGACTATCCAGGGAACATGTCAGGTAAGTTGAAAGATTTTCATCCAAGAATTTGCATACAGGGAAAAGGGTCATCAGTTAATGAAGGAAATGTGATGCCATTTAAACAGGAGGTCACATTTTCAATCCTTGACAATTTCTGGTGAATCAGCTAATACTGATAAATCTTTTTAATTGAAATAATAAGTGAATCAGCCTCATATTTACAGTTAATACTGACATTTTGCATCTGTTGTTTGCTATTCAGCTGGAATTTTATTTCAAGCAAAACCAGGAATGCATACAAAGATGAGTTGGTTGTTGGCATGGCAGTGTTGTGGGGTAAAATCGTCGGCGTAACCTCACCAAATCGGAGTGTCTCTGATACAATGACAACACACCTGACCACACAGCCAACACCTGAGCGCGTGGTCACGAGGGCCATCAGCACACTCGGAGCTGTAGGCCCCCTCAGGCAGACCGTCATGCCCATGCTCTTCAGGAAAGACTTTCAAAAAATGCCCCAGTGGGATTTTGATGATGTTTATATCCAGGATGCCCAACCCGTGCATACAGTAAGCAGACTAACATGATGGGTTAGATCACCCTTTCTGCTTGTGTGAAATCTTTCTGGGAGTGGGTAAACATGGCTTTTATTCTCTGCCAGGTTTCTTGGGTGTGTGTCTGTGGTGTGAACAATCTTTGTTTTTTTCTGGCTCACTCCCTCTGTTCCTCTGAAACCAATTCTGTCAATCAATTGCGTGTCACATCATGATGCAATATTTTCTTTGTTTACTGTCAGACCTGTGCCCAGTCTCTGCGGAAGTCTGAGGATGAGAGCTTTAAGAAGGCTTTCATTCCCAACATACGTTTGTTTATGTCCAAAGGCGACATCAACATAAGCGAGTGGAACAGACTCTCCCATTTCAGCAACCCCTTTGGTTTCATGCAGGCCAACTATAGCGGTAGGTGTGTGTGTGTGTGCACGACTGAGAGATGTAATGTGTGTGAATGGCAGGGTTGCAATACTTGAGTTCTTTAAAAGTGTTGTGCATTTTACTCAATCACAGACTATTTAAGATAATGCATGTTGTGCTGGGCTTCGCAGAGATGAAGCCCATTTTGGATTTGATCCCAAAGCCACAGGAGCCGCTCCTGCCTCCCAAAACAGAGGGTGACGGCTGTGTGCGCTGCGCGGTGGTGGGCACGGCCGGAATCCTCTACGGCTCTGGCAAGGGGAAAGAGATAGATGCCCATGATTATGTGTTTCGGTAAGAGATAAAGAAGCGAGGGAGGGAAAACCAAGTCATGATGTAGTCACCTGTTAAACCAAAGTAATTTAACCACTGTCTCTCAGCTTTGCCATGCCTGATCTTATTAATAAATGTAACATCAATTACTGTCTGTCAAACAAGGCAATATTTGCCGATGGTGGGGATCCTGTAAGATCCTAATATAGACATAGTCATTCATGAACACACAAACTGTAAAGGACCTGGCAGCTGTTCTACTGCAAATTATTTATTGTGTTATCATTTCAACCATTGTACAACGAACATTATTCTAGATAGTGCAAACCCACCAGAAAAAACGTGTGCTTTGTGACGGACATGAAGAGCAGAGTTACATTGTGTTCTGTGCTCATCTGATGGCTGCCCATGTGTGCATGTGGGAAACACGTTGGCCCAGACAGACATTTCACATGACAGCTTGTGCAATACAAAACCACCCTTGGTCGAAAAAAATTGACACTTTTATTGCAGTCGATTTTTACTGCACAACTTCTACTTCTACTGCAGTAAAAAAAAAACATCAGCAACGTGACAGTACTTCTACTTGAGCAGCCATTTGTAGTTTTCCACCACTGGCTACCAACAACGCCACTATACAATACACACTGTCATCGGTACTCCTCTTTATAACCTGCACTTCCACATTGTAAAGATACAGATGAAAGATGACTGCACAATGTTACCCGAAATGCACCTGCATTCTACAGTTGCCAAAACCGAGAGCAAATCATCAGCCAATTCTATTCTATTCTTGTTCATCACTGAAAAGGAGTTAGTTGTGGATTATGCTGTCACGAGTTGCCTAACCATGGCACCTACTTCCTCCTGTCCGCTTCCTTCACAGATGTTAACTGGCTCCTTCTGCAGCTGCCAGTCGCTTTACTGATAACAGGCACGGAAAACAATCATCAGTCCACAGGACATGCCATAATCCAAGGTGATCAGTCAAATAAAGCCCCAGGTCAAGCATGTGACACTGTCCTGGAGTGTGGCGTGGGAGGTGTGCTTGAGTGCAAACAAAGAAAGGGTGCCCACCTTATTTTGGAATGCAGAAGTGAACAGTCTTGCACAAAAAAAAAATAAAAAAGTGAAGTGTCTGCATTCGTATTTTGGTTTAAAAATAACGTGAATAATAGGGTCAAAGGTGCTGTCGGGGATCACATCATTTTTTTTCTTTTATGGCCCATGGAAATCTCAAATCTCACGTGTCTCAAAGTAATTTTGATATTCGGACTTTTTTTTTTTCTCCCTCTGGCAGGATGAACGGCGCGGTCATAACTGGTTTCGAGGACGATGTAGGAGAAAGAACATCGGTTTACGTTCACACGGCCCACTCCATCACGGCATCACCGTATTTTTTCAAGAAGTACGGATTCAAAGAGATTCCTCATGACGAGGTACGCTCAGACAAATCGGTCAAATCAAACGACAACAGCTGGTGCAACATGTGAGCAGGGATACTGGGCTCTAAATAAACCTGAACTTTTGAAGTTTGAGGTTTTTCTCAATTTTCACCAGGTTTTTTTCTGTTTTCCTCTTGCAGGGTATAAAGTATGTGATGATTCCTGAGGGTATGAGGGACTATGAGTGGTTGGAGGGTCTTCTCACCAGTAACAGAGTCTCTCGTGGCCAATACCACAACATCCGGTGAACATGAACTCCCTACACGTTACTAGCCGAGGCAGTAACATACAAAACACTTACCCACACTTTGCCACAGATAAGCATTTTTTCCCTGTACCTCGAACAGATATTACACCCTGTCTCATTTTATATACCACCTATTTATCGTTAATGTCTCATTAATTTACTATTGCCGGTTGTGTTTTTACCTTCCAGACCAGTGACATACTACGCCGGGAAGTTTAATGAAAGTCGTTTCTATGTTCTGCACCCGGACTTTCTCAGATATGC